>CM038147.1:470523872-470776333 GCA_021437245.1 Aegilops speltoides | reverse complement strand
ATCTCCATCTCCTTCTCCGCCTCCCCTCCATCTCATTGGGCCCCTGACCGCCACCTCACCGCTTCCCCACCACTATTCCTCACTAGCTGCTCTAGCACCCCTTCTCCCCGTGAATCAAGCCCCAAAAACCCCCACCTTCCAAATTACACCAGGTAATGCAACCGCCGAGCATCCATATGAGCCGCCATTGAGCAATCTCCCAGCAATATCCTCACCTCGTTGTTCTGTATGGATATGTTGGCGCCAGGCTGGCTGCATGCTCGAGGGAATGCACACGGCCATCGCCGGGCGAGGCCTAAGCTTTTCAAGGCACCGCTTGTGCTATCTGGTCTTGCGAGATTGGCTCGCCATGAATAGAGGCGCATATGATGCCCCTCGACTTCAATCCGACGGTGTATGGTGGTCGTCAGACATCATTTCTCGACATCGACGATCACCATCCAAACTCCATGTACTGGCCATAAACTCCCACCGATGGCTGCCTTCCAGAAACGGTAAAAAGTTGGTGCTCGTGAACTTCATTCCCATGAGATCCATTCCTCCTGGATTATATAGTATTACCATCGCAGTCCAAGTCATCTAGATTACCATGTCACTGGATGGACCTTGTTTTATGTAGATGTAATCTCCATGCCCTACCGATGGACTACGCACTTCAAGCTAATTGATTGTTCAATCAAGCCAGTATCTTTACGCCGAAGGCTTCTTTAGTCGAGACAACTCAGTCAGCAGGGATCATCCTCAAAATCGATACACACTTTTGTGATGATATTGAACACAATGGCATCATCTACGCCGATCGAGAAAGCGATGGCACCACGTGCGTTGCCGGGACTACGATGCAAGTTGTTTCGCCTCATGTTAATGATGGCATTGTCGGTGTCAAACCGCGGATCTCGGTAGGGGGTCCTTAATTGCAGGCGCCTAGGCGGATGGTAACAGGAGAAAAGGGACACATTTTTTTACCAGTGTTCTGCCCTCTCGATGGAGGTAAAACCTTACTCCCGCTTTGATTAATATTGATGATATGGGTAGTACAAGAGTAGATCTACCACGCAGATCGTGAGAGGCTAAACCCTAGAAGCTAGCCTATGGTATGATTGTTGTTTTCCCACGTGATTAAAACCTCCTGCTTATATAGGCAATCAAGAGGACTGTGGTTACATGAGAGGGCTATAATGGTAGGAGATCTACATATCCGAGACGCCAAGCTTGCCTTCCACGCCAAGGAAGTCCTATCCTGACACGGTCCAAGTCTTCAATCTTGCATCTTCACAGTCCGTGAGTCCTACTAAAGCTATAGTCCGCCATCCGGACACTTCTAATCCAGACTCCTCAGCGACCGACACTGCTTTGAACTTTTTGTGATGATTCGCATATCCTGCTTTGAGCAGTAATTTGAGTAGAACTATGGCAATGTATTAGAGACGTCGAAATCAGCTATATTTGGAATGAGTTAATTCATGCATTGTGACCATGTCATTATAGCCAATTTGTACCCCTAATAATCAAATGGTTAGGAATATATGGATATTATCCTTATTTTACAAAGAATCTATATACTACTACTAAATATGAGTGTGTATCAATGGCCATGTTAGTTTCCTCATTTTCATGATGTAGAAACATGCACCACACTATTGGTTTCATCTAACCATACATTAGGGAAGTAAATGTGCATATGGAGAACTCTATATTTGGAAGTAGTGAAACTCCTGCAATGCTTACTATGTGTATATATTTATATTCGCCCTTCAAAGAATCAAGGGCTAGAATAATATCCTCACAAAAATTTTGCCCATAGAACACGAGTATATAACAATGCATGGTCTTATAGTTACCTTGAAGAATTTGTTTGTGAGGACAGAATATGATTACATAACATGCATGACATGGTAGTTTCTCGTGAAGAATCGATTAAGTAGATAACATGAGTATAACTATGCATGGCACTTCTATATTTTCTCGAACCCAGATACATTTCTGTATTTTCCTCCCAGCCCAACAGGATATATCAATGCTATTTTATTGCATTATCCTACTCATACTCAAACAATGCTGATCTCACATTAACAATGCATGTCCTTTTGATATGATGCAAAGGTCCCTGCTAAAGCCATCGCCCTTTGTAATCACACCACCTTTGCCAAAAACAGGAAGCACAATCTGATTCCTCGATCGATCGACGAGGACAAAAGATCGATGATCATTCGGACACATGAGCCGGAAAGTTATATTGCAAAACCCCATCAGATACAAGCACCGTGGTACGTGAGTATCCTGGACAATGGATTTTACGCCTATGAGCAGGATACCAACTTGTTGGGGCCTTTAGGATTTTTTAGTTGGAGGCGGTAAACAACCTTGGTTCACACTCTATGTTTCTCGGACTCAATTATCCGATTAACTGTGAGATCACCGCTGGCAAGGACCTTGATGGCATAGAGGCTCTGCTTGCTATGGAAATGTCAGTACACGGCGAGCTCCTAGGAGTTCGGGAGCAAACCCCCGATTGTCAACGATACAAATTCGCCAGCCAAAAGAAGGTGAGAATGACAAAGGCATCCGGATTAACTTTGATCCTTGATGTCTCAATTACGATAGCAAAGTGATGTGGTTCAAGCCTTCCGTTGATAGGTAATTGGTCTGTTGCATCGAAAAGGTGGAGTATCGTGTCTCCGGATCACCGGTCGTCAAGCCGGGCCGCAAATTATGATGGTGTTGGATCATCTCTCGAATGACTTTGTTGTCTTTGGCTGCTGGTTCGATGGGTAGTTCTTTCTTCGTTATGCATATTCCTTGTCATTTGGTCATCCTCGCCTATGTCACTCTCTTACTATGTAATAGTTGCTTCGCTTAGAATGTCATTCTCGCCCCGATCACGAGTCTGAGCGCCGCGAGATGGGTGCGTTTGGTGGTGTAGCAAGACTTTATGAACTATCATGGTCTTGCTGTTTATGTCAAGAGTAGTCACTAGTCGTTTGAATGTTGTATATATCGTTGTTTCGAATCGCTTATTGTCTCGAATCACTGTGGGCTAAATGAGGGCATCACAATTCTCTAGTGTTCGTGAGTATATCTCTTTTTTTCAAGTTATATAATTTGAGCACCGTGGTTTTTTCTGATGATGTACACTTGTTTGGGCTTAGTGAGGTGTCGTTGAATATGGGCCGAGTAGTAACGCAATGCCAAACATGTCAATTATGACTCTCGTGCCGGCCTCAAAAGATCCTCAAAAAAGGTCGGCTCTCCAAAAAAGAAAGAATAAGGACTCTTAGGGTCATATGGGCGCCACCGGTGTTTTCATGGCGCTTGCACACCGAGAGCATATTGGCTGCTCAAATTCATGCTACCTTTTCATCCCCGCCTCCCGCCACTCCCCACTCTCGAATCTTGATTCCCGCCCAGCCTCCCAAACCCCTCCAGATTCTGTGACTCCAGCGACTATCATGTCGCCGGTCAATACGGATCTCCGAAGCTAGAGATCCCGAGGTCTGCCCCGCTTCCCGCCATCGCGTGATGTCGCCAACAAAGGGCATGGCGACGCTTGACGCACCAGTTTGCTTGCAAAGTGCCGATGGTAACCATCAACAATGACTCAGCCTCCCTGCTCGCCGGACGACCTTGTCAAAGTTTGGCATTGCGCACGGCATCCAAATAAGTGACTTGCTCGTCAAGTCCGTCCGCCACGGCTAATTTCTTCGCTGTGTCCGACAACTTCTTCGATAGGGCCGTAGGTTCGAATCTTCCCTGTTTGTTCTGCATGGCATGGCACGGTGAGCTTTGATCGGTGGCACCAGATGGGGCCCTGTGTCTTCCGACTTGAGTTTTTAACAAAGCTTAACTTCCACGGCATGCCTCGACGCTTGGAATAGCAAGTCCATGAACGAGCTTATCAACGACCTTGGAGGTGAGCTCGTAAGTATGTTTGTTCCTCTCGACAAACGGGCTCGGCGGCTATGGCATGGATGAAGAAGCCGCCCACCATACCAAGGTGATTGGTGTTGAGATACCGTGCAGAACCGGGTTGTACTATTCATCGCCACCAAGGCCGCCGCCGACCACGTTAGGGATGTACCCAGATCGAGTGTTCGTGCATGTTGAAGAAGTGTTCAATCCATCAATCAAGTCCTGCCGCCGCCGCTAGTGCTGTGGTCCGCCGACGACGCCCATTACAGAGTCAACGCTAGACTTTCCCCTGCGTTGCTGTAAACGATGGATGGCACAGGCCTACTCCATCGCAGCGGCGGAGGCCATGCGCTTTTTGGGAGAAGAGGGTGGCTGGCTGCCCGGATGTGCTCTAATTTGAGGTAACAACTCAATCTTGTCGATACTAGTTAAACCGAAGCTATGGATGTGAAGCACTCGATATGCCAAGACATTTGATTGTGACCTGTTTAATTTTGTACCGAACTTTTTTAGAAAGGGTTGTACGCCAACTTAATGTGCTAGCGTAACTTATTGTGTTGTCTATCTGCTTTTCTTTGCACAACATTCAAGATATTTCCCATCATTGATAAAGACGATGAACCGTTATGTACGACATCGTTGGTTTCAACATAGCCCTACCCAGAGTGATCCACTACTTCCATCCAAATTGTGCCGCTCAAGTGAAACTTTTGTATGCAAGTTTAATGTGCTATGATGTTCTATATGATTGTGTCAACTATATAAGTTTTACCGAGCATCAAGAATGCATATGGCTGAAAGATGTATTTACGCAGCATCAATCGATGGGCTCTCTCTCTCTCTCTCTCTCTCTCTCTCACACACACACACACACACACACACACACACACGCACACGCACAAGTGACCCATTGAATTATTTATTTGCTCGTGATGCCTTTTAATTAGGTTCCACTGTAATCTAACTTTTTTCTTAAGTTATTAGTTCAGCTCTGTGACTTCAAAAGTTGTACAGAGGCCTTGTTTGGGCCTTCTCAAGGCCACGAATGTGGGCTGAGTAGCCATGTTAGGTTGTACTGCATTACACATGCTTTTTTTCAACATCAAGAATACAACCGGGCCGATAAGTAGGCACAATATCCGGTCAACTTGTTATTCTCCATTCCAATCGGGTCGCTGTAACTTTCCTAGGAGGTATGCATTAGGCTTAACAAGAAAATGGACTTGAAGAAATAATAAATGGATGTAATTATAATAATCGGGCAAGAATTATGCACCAAACGCTGTAATTAGTTTAAAATATATTGTTTTTGAAATTTGAAAATTTTAATTATTACTTATTATGCAAGTAATATTTCGCTGGATTTTAACGAATACAACTTTATTTTGAAATTATATTTAACCCGACTAGAAATTTCGATAAAAATTTCTGATCCCATCAAAATGTGGGAATTTTTTAGAATTCTGTTTTGAGCGTTTTTTTGAAATTATTAATTGTCGTTCTGGCTAGAAGTTGGGCTGCACTTTTAACAAACTGTAAGTGGGCTAGAGTAAATTCCATTAGAATTAAAAAATGGGTTGTACATTCTCACAAATCGCAAATGGGCTATATGTTCTCTCGCCAAATCGAGATGTGGGCCTACTAAGTTTACGCCACATCAAGGGCTTTGTCAACTTACTCAATATAAACGATTCTATCTCAGAGTGATTGTATGATGTCCAGCCACAAAATGAGTGCTTCTTCAATCTTTGGTCTTCTTGCTCCAACCGCCAAAGTAACGCCGATCGTGTCGTGTGCTCCTCGCCTCCCCGTGGCCGGGTCAGTGATGCCGCGGAGGCCACACCGCCTGCACTACTCCCACCACCGCCGTGCCATCCTCTACTCACCCACACCCTTTGTTATTCTCGCAAGCACGGCAGCCTCACACCGCAGCCAACTAGTGAACCTTTGTACTCCTCTCCGCTGGCTTCCACCGCTGCCTTCCTTGGCCCATGTCGCCCCCTTCTAGGCTCCTCCTCATTCCACCGCGACCGGGTGGTCTCTCAAGGGAGTGGTCAACATGGTCAACAACCGACTTCAATGAAGAGTATCAGACGTGGAGAGGCCGATACCGGGACCAGCGGCCGCAAGGAAGTGCTCCTTATTATGCGCAAAATAATTATTCCTCCACCGACATTAGGGACCCATTGACGGGCCACCTTATTTCGTGAAAAAAGTTTCGACCGCCGACCCATCGGATGGGCCACCGATTTTGCAAAAAAACTTTCCTCATGTACAGCCACCTCGGACTCACCAGAAGTGCCTCCTTATTACGCGACAAAAATGAATACCCCTCGCTAGCTAGGACCCACCATGGTGGCAGCTGACTTAGGGGACTAGTAAGTTGATCGACGGGGCCATTGGTCAACATTAGTCAATATGAATGATTATAGCTCTAGTGACCGTGACGATGTCCATCCAACGCCGTAGTGCTTCTTCAACCTCCGTGTCGGTGTCAAACCGCTAATCTCGGTAGGGGGTCCCGATCTCGCATACCACTGCTGATGGTAACAGAAGTAAGGACACATATGTTTACCTGTGTTCGGGCCTTCCTCGATGGAGGTAAAACCCTACTTCCTCGCTTGATTAATATTGATGATATGGGTAGTACAAGAGTAGATCTACCACGAGATCGAGAGGCTAAACCCTAAGAGCTAGCCTATGATGGTATGATTGTATTTGTGATCAGCCTTCTAAGGACCAACCTCTCCAGTTTATATAGACACCGGAGAGGGCTAGGGTTTACATGGAGTTGGTTACAAGGAAGGAAACACAATATCCTGGATCGCCAAGCTTGACTTCCACGCCAAGGAGAGTCCCATATGACACGGCTGAAGTCTTGAGTCTTGTATCTTCACGCTTTAATAGTCCGGACGCCAGGCATGTCCGCTTGTCCGGATAACCCCTAACCAGACTCCTCAAAGAGCTCCCAACCAAAGCTTCAATGATTATGAGTCCGCGGCAGATTGTCTTCAAAGATTGCAAGACGGGTTCTTTCTCCCAATACTCCAAAGTAGTTATCGAACACGTAGACTGTGGTCCCGATGTGCAAGATGATCTTTACACACCGCTGTAGAGAAAATGATATTTCACAAATGCGATCTCGCTAACAACTTTTTCAGATGACGTGACATGTTATTACTCGGATCATTATTCAACCGCTTTCCCACAACCAGCTACAGCCGATATTGCGAGGCGTGTTTCTTTGACACGCCTTGTCAAAGCAAAGATCGTGTCCTTATCATGTGATTCTCATCAATACGGGTATGGGTAATCCCACCACACCATCAATCGTGGGCGCTTTGTAAGCAAGCGATTCCTAACGGGCAAGTGGGAGGCGACCGCTGGCCGCTCTATAAAGGGCTGCTTTCTCATTTTACCCACGCCTTTTTATCCCTTGCCCACTTGCCCCTCGAGCCCAGCCACCAAGCCCATGTCTTCCGCACAGCCTAAACATGTCCGAGCAGAGGCAAGTGGGTGGCTTCCACCATCCAGAGAAGCATGTCACAATCTTCATGGCTGGACATTTGGCCGCAGCATTTAGTGTCGGGGTTAAAAGCGATATATGCCAAAGGATGGCTTATCATGGTGGGGGCGGTTAGAACATCGCCGTGCCCCGAAACGGATGAGGCGAAGACATGCACGCCGGCGATCTTACCTAGCCTTCAGGGCTCTCCGAGGAGATAACACCTCACCGCCGCCTCCTGGGTCTCCGCATGATCACTAAGGCAAAGTGAATACAAGGGTGCTCCTAGAGCTATTTCCGAGAACGAGAAGACAAGGCTAGTCTTCCTCCTTGTGTTCTGGCTCTAATGCTACCGATGCTAACCTTTAGATGGGTGCCCGGGGGTAGAGTAGGCCTACCCCTGTGGTTACAATGAAACCTACCGGGCGCGGTCCCAGCTGCCTCGTCTCAGTGCCGCCTTCTCCATTGATTTCGGCTCCACGGCCGGTGGGCCCCGCACTGACCGGGCATGGTACGAGGGCGTCACCGCGCTGGCCGCTGGGGCGGGTCCTACCGGCCAGATCATCAGAGCTCGCAGCTTCTAATGACGCTGGCTTGGTCAGCTGGTCATGGCATAGTGCCGCCAACATGGGCGACATCGTGGGCCATTCCCCGCCGCTGCCTAGTTAATGGCGTAGGGGCCCGTGGGAGTGGCCGGCCGGCCAGGGGGCCGACCCCAATGGGTCCAACTTCGGCGCCTCCGCCGCCTCGACACTCGCTGACTGGTAGGCCCCGGGCTGCCTCTCGGCCAGAGAGAGGGAGGTCGTGGTATGTGCCCCGCTCAAGGGCTGATGTCGTGTCGGGCATGGCAGCAGAGCCGGGCCGCGGAGATCTTCGCGAGTACGGCGCGACTGCGGGCTATGCTTGCCTTTTAATTATCGGGTGGTTGGGAGTCGAGGCCGACTCCTATAGTTGGTTTTTCGAGCCGCCTCGACTCGGGCTGACTCGGCCGATGAGAGCCGCCTGACTCGGCCTTCTTGGAGTCGCCAAGAGTACCCGAGGGGCGCAGCCCCTGGATGTCTTGAAAGGTTCTGGGACTCGGGTTAGCCTACCAGGGGCCCATTATCCGACAGAGTCCTCAAGCCGTGAGGCCCGAGGTTGATACGCCGTGCCTCAGCAGCCATTCTTCTTAGATGGGGGAAAGCAGCTTGATGGCCGCTTTTCTCCAAGCCGACCGGGCCGAGTCGGATTCTCTCGGAGCCGTCAGTGCCTCAAGCCGATCGGGTCGAGTCGAACTCTCCGAGGGCCGCCTCTGCCCTTTGTGGTGTTTCAACGTCAGGCGGGAACCGTGCAGATTGCCCGACACGCTTCTGCGAAATGCCGCGCCTGCACGCCGGCCACGGTCGTGCGTCCGCTCGCCCACGCCGCGACGTGACAGCCGCCAGCGGGTTCGCCATCATCAAGCGCCGCACACGTAACGAATCCGGCCGCGCCGCGGCGGGCGGTTGGTCTCCCCACGCTGTTACTACGCCACGCAGAATTTCGCGGGTTTAATCGGGCGGGGGGCTGCGCAGCTAATCCCCACGCCCCCCCATTGCCTTTCTCAGCAAATTTTGGGACTATAAGTAGGCGGGGAAGCGGACGGTGAAGCGCCTCGCCGCTCTTCCAAGCTTCCTCGCCTCCTTCCACTCTTCTTCTTGCCTTCGCCAGCGACCACGCTGCATCGCCCGCAGCGATGAGCTTTTCTCCGCCACAAGCTTCCGCCGTCTGGCCCGGCGCTGGACGGTTCCTTGTGGACGACGACGCCATTGAGCACCTTCAGACGCGCTGCCTCCCGGTGCGCACTGCGCGAGCCGCGCCGCACCGAGGGGGAGATAATGCCGGGCGGAGGAAGGCAAGCGGGTCATATTCCGCCAGAGACTCATGCACGGCATGGGTTCGCCGCGAGCCGCTTCCTCCGCCGTTTGGAGTTCAACGACTCACCGCAGACCACATCACCCCAACATGGTGGTGCCACGCCGCCGCCACCCCTGCTTGTGAGGGTTTTCGGTGTTCTCCCACCCTCGAGCTGTGGGTAGAGTTCTTCCAATCGGTTCGCGACGCACTACCGCATATCGCCCAAAGGCGCGCTTTCATCGCCACGCCGCAGGTCGCATCACCGACAACCCCTTCCTCCATCGCTACTGATCGTTGGTGAAGATGTGGCAACGTCAGAGTTCTACGGAAGAATGTCGCCACGTATATGATCGGGTCAACTCGCCGCGATATGAAGTCGGGCGCGACCGGCCGGGAGGCTTCCCACCTGGTCGACCGGCCAAGACGCTGCCTCCGCCGCATCAGCCGCGTGCTCGACCAGTGTTGACGCAATGAAGGCATGGTCGGGCCGACTTGTCGGCCTTCGCAGGTGCGCCGAGTCCTCCCACTTCAGGGCCGACTTCATCTGATCCTGGCCGATGAGCGACCGTCGAGACCTCCAGCCGGATGAGCACTGGGAGATGCCCCATGCGGAGGTAGCTAACATGGTGAACCACATCGCGAATTGCGAGCTCATGAAGACCGGCAGTCTCGGCAAGGAGCCGACCACACGCAAGCAACCCCTCCTATGGTAAGTCGAATCTTTTGTTTCTGCTTTTACGTCGAATATGACTTCGATTCTTCTTGGTTCTCAAGTCGTAACCCTCATCCAGCCTCAGAAAGCAGCGCCACCGCTGAGCCCCACGAAGTTCGCCTCCAGACCGCGCTGGAGAGCTTACATCGATTTACCCCGACTTGGGGGCGGGCGCGATGAAGCCGACGCCGAAGGCAGGGGAGGAGGAGCGGGAGGCGGACTCCGGCCCTCGGCGACTTTCGCCGACTGGCTAGAGGACGAGGGCGACGGTGAGGTCGTCCCGCGCCATCAACCGAGAGCCGTCCATCCAGGCGCGAGTTCCTCGGTCGGCTTGGCCGGTCAAGTCGGCGCGAAGAAGCGCCGGGCCATGCCGAAGTTCGCCATGGGACGGACCGGTAAAATTTCAAGGGCGCCCGCCATGACTAAGCGGAGGAGGCGATCACATACAACCGCCTGCAAGGAAATGAAGAAGCCGCCGCTGGTCTCCGCGTAGGTGCGACTATCGCTTGTTCTTGTTTCTTTGGACGGATCTATTCCGAGTCTTTTTCATTTTGCTTTCTGTTTCAGGGCCCCTCTTTCTCTTGAGAGGGTCCCCGTCCCCTCTGTCATGGGGTCGCCCGAGACGCCCTGCCAAGATCCGGCGGATTGACCCCGCCCAACCTCCGGAGGCGATGGAGCAACACGGGAGAAGCACGACGAGGAAGAGGCCGACCGTCTGGAGAAGGCGGAGGCCGAGAAGGTGGCGGCCTCCTCCCAGAAGAAGCTGGCGGAGGCCGGCCTCTGCGGCCAAACAGCGGGCCAAGGAGGCCGACACGCCGGGCCGGTGTTGCTTGTCGCTCATTGAAGCTCAAGGCCGCCCGTGAGTTCACGGGCAGACTGGAGAAGTCGGGGGGAGCACTCCATCGTGGAGAGGGATGAGGTGAGGCCTTCAGCCTCGGGCACGGCCCGCCGCCATCGCCGCTTCCACCGCATGGCAAGCAGCCGGGGGCTCCAGCGCCACCGGCCGAGGACGAGGCGTGGCGCAGGTTGCTTCCCAAGTCGCCACCGCCGCCGCCTTGGGCGGCGGCGGTCTTGGCGCCGCGCCTTTGAAGCCGGGCGCCGCCAGCTCGCCATTCCAGATGCCGAGGCATCAAGTGCTGCGCCATCGGATGGGTGCGAGGAGGCGGCGACGGTCCGCTGAACCAGCGCCTCGGATGTGCGGTTATGCTGGTGAAGGAGAAGCCATCCAGGCTGCACCAGTGGCGATCCGCGGCCGCGGCGCCTATCCGAGTACGCTTTCTTTGACTTTGCCTTTTTCATTCTTTCTTCAGGCGCCGACAGCGCACTAATCGGATGTAGTCCCGAAGTTTCGGGCCGGGCCGTTGTCGCTGTAGGCCCTAACTCAATGGCGAGTTCTCATTTTTGTCTTTGTTCGTTTTTTATCGCAGGAGTACCACAACCTCCGCGTCATCACCTACAACCGTAACATTTAGCGGCTGGAGAAACGGATCGCCGACTTGTCGGAGAGCCGAGTAAGTTCTCTTTTTCATGGGCGCTGCGCACACCATGGGCTGTAGCCCCTCGAGATTTGGGCCGATCACGAGCAGCCGGGCCGATCTTCCCGCACCTTTTGTTGTCGATTTACTTAACGCCTTCTCTCTTTGTTTTTACAGGCCAATGCCGCCTCCGTGAACAGTTACGAAGTCAAGACGCCTTCTTCGTGCTAACGAGGAGGAGTGCGCAAGCTTGCCAAAGAGCGCGACTTGTTGACGAGCAATTGGCGGAGCGTATGAGCCGCCAAGGCGGCCCGGACGAGGCGAGGAAGAAAGAGGCTGCTCTCCCCGCCGAAGTTCGATGGAGCGCCTCCCGGACCGGCTGTGGAGGCGATGCCGACTTCCAGCTTCCACGAGATCGAGGACATTGTCGGCGATGAGTTTTTCTTTCTTTCCTCGAGCCGCCGACCGCACGCCGCCGATCGCTGATTTTCTTTTTGCTTTTTTCGCATGGGGCAGACTTCTTCCCGCCACTGCAGCGGTCACCGAGCCATCGAGGCTGATCGCGAGGCACGGAGGGCAATGGCGAGGAGATTGCCGCCACCTCACCGACCGCCGACGAGCAGCAGCTCCTCGAGCATCGAGACCGTCATCGGCCGCCCATCACCGCCGCGCCGGCTTTAACGCTGCTGAGCCTCAGCGATTCTTCGCCTGCGGGCAGTGCATGCCGGTTCACAAGACCGCCAATGAATCGCCGACCGGGCCGGAGGTCGCGCCGTCCGCCTTGAGGCTTGAAGGTTCCTCGCCCGGCTGGAGCGCGCCGGCCTTGGAATTCGCCAAGGCTTGGTATCCGTGGCTAGACTTACACCGCTGGCCGCATTCCGCAGAGGCCTAGGCGGAATCGGGCGGGTGGAAGGCGCCTTATCAAGCGCTGCAGTGGCGATCGCCGACTACACCGACACCAGCCGCCTTTCGCTCCTCAAGCTGGCCGCTGAACGGTGAGGAGGTGCTCAGAGTGGTTCGATGAACCCCGACGACGACGAGGACTCTGGCGGAGGTGATCGGCTCCAAAGAGCCGAGGAGGAAGACAAGGCGGGGACGAAGATGAGACGGAGGCGCCAGAAGATGAGTGGACGACCAGCCTCACCGACCGACTGGCCCAAAGAATGAGCCGCGCTTCGACCGGCCGATCGCCGCGGAGCCAATCAAGCCGAGACTACCCAGCCGGACGCCCCGGCGCTCGACATCGCTGCCTCCGCCACTCCACCGAACCCATCTGGCACGTGACCTAGGCCGTCTGCCTTGTCCGCATTTTATCTCTTTTCATAGTCTTTGAAGAACTTGTTAATTTGTACAATTCCCACCATGGGTGTATTTTTGAACTCGGCGAGGCCTTTGCTTATGTAAATACCTATCCGCCTTTCTATCTTTCCTTGCTTATTGCTTTTTGGCTTTTTCCTTTGCCGCCTGTCCATAGTCGCTTGCTTGCTGATGGACAGCTGGCCTGCTGGACGTGCCGCAAGTCAAAATGTTTTTGCATATTTCTTTAGGGAAGGCAAGTATTTCGCCTTTTTTTAGAGTTTTTTAACAAGTGGGATAGAAGTGTGAGCCGACTACTTGAGAGTCTGGCTCGCAAAGAGGGGCTGAGCCGCTTGGGCTATGCATACGCTTTTAAGTCCTTAGCTATTTTTTTCGTAGGTGCCGTTTGCTTGTTCTTCCCGCTTACCAACAATGCTTCCACGAGCTGTGCTTTTGACAAAGAGACGGCTTAAGCGCAACACACTACTTGTCCCGATCGCAGAAGCATTTCATAGAAGATTACAAAGTCCCCGCCAACTAGTCGGACCCGCAAGCAAGCGGAATGACAAAAGAGTAGCATACTCAAGGCATAATTTTATCATACGATAACAAAGGGCAGTCCCCGAGCTCGCCCCCGGGCCCAAAGTCTCGGGATTTTAACACAAAGGATAGCGTGGTACATATCGATTAACTATAAAATCTTCGGAGAAGATTCGCTCCATGGACGCTTCCGACTCTTTGCCGGAGTCGCCCTTCTTGCGCGCCGAGGCTTTTGAGCGCCGACAGGTAGTAGGAGCCGCTGTTCAGCACTTTGTCGATGATGAAGGGTTTTCCTAAGGCGCCGATAACTTAGGCCGGCCGCTCGTCCGTGAATCAGCCGAGCACAAGGTCGCCTCTTGAAACGATCTTGGCCTGACTTTTCGGTTGTAGTATCGCGCAGATCATGGCAGATGCCGGACCGGGCCGAGTGCCAACAGCCGCCCTCTTCCAAAGAGGTCGACGCTGTCTTGACGCAGCTTTTCACCTTCTTCGTGTACATGGTGACTCGTGGAGAGTCGAACACTATGTCCGCCTGGATGACGGCTTCGCACCGTCAGACGAGGAAGAAAGGCGTGAAGCTCAGTTGACTTGTTTGGAGTCGACGCAAACCTCCAGACGACCGGGCATCGCAGCTCAAGCCAAATGCCGAACGCTCGAGTGGTTCACCAATCGAGGCTTGATGCCTACGTGATGAGGCCGCTTGTTCGCTTCCACCGCCGCTTGATCGCGGATGGGCAACGACGCTAAGTCCAGGCGGATGCCCCGTGGTCGCACGTAAACGAGCCAAGGCGCTTTTGGCTTAAATTTGTGCCGTTGTCGGTGATGATGTTAAAGCGGTATGTCGCATCGCATCGTGATGTCGGCGATGAAAGTTACCGCAGCTTCGGACTGCTCAACTTCTTGATAGGCTTTGCTTCTATCCACTTGGTGAACTTGTCCACCGCGACAAGCAGTGTGAGTTAGGCCGCCCGGGCCGCCTTGAATGGTCCCACAATGTCCGTGCCCCAAACCGCAAAGGGCCAGCGATAGATTGTTCTTCGCTGAAGCCGCTGAAGTGGCTTGGAGCGGAACTTCCGCACCTTTGCATTTTAGGACTAACTTTAGCCTCTTCCAAGGTAGTCGCCAAAGAAACCATGCCGAAGGCTTTGGCGACGAAAGTGCTCTTGAGGCTGCATGGTGGCCACACTTGCCCTCGATGAATGTCTCTCGAGAACCGCTTGGCCTTGTTCTCGCTTCACGCTAGTCATTGTAGACACCAAAGGACACTGCGCCCGACTAGCTCTCTCGCTGATTATGGTGTATGTTGCCACCGGGCGCTGCACTTGCCGAGCCAAGATCTCATCACTGGCAACTCTCTGCTCACTAGAAACTTGAGGATGGGCTGCACCCATGAGGGTGTCGCTATTTCTTCAACCGCCACCGCAGATACTTCTGGACATGGGTGATCGGGCTGGGAGGTGGCGGCTGGAGTCTGCGGCCATTCATTGATTCGACGGTCCCTGTGCCGATCGGGCGCAGTCCTCGGCCGATCGGGCGCAGTCCCCGGCCGATTAGAAGGCAAGTTCTCGTGCCGGGTTCAAGTCCCGTGCTGGCTTCGCCAGATTTTCTTGGGGCTGTCATTGGGCCCTTGAGTCGATCCGACTTCTTCGAGGAACCGCAAAAGATGGAGTCTGATTCGTGAAGGCTTGATAGACGGTTTAAGGAGGCGCTTAAAGAGCGACGCCGACGTATTGTTTGGCGGTGGAGCCGATTCGTGCTAAGGCGCCTCGCTGATCGTTAAGCATTCCTTGGCACGTGAAGGAACTCGCACTCAAGTATCCGCTGAGCTTCGTGACTAGGAAATGGTAGCTTACCATGTTTGCATCTTTTGGCGCCCCAACCGCCAGATGATCGCTGGACTACACCAAATCGAGTCGCCATAGCACGTGATCCGCTAATGCCGAGCTCTTGGCAAGCCGGAGTCCGTGGAATGAGCGCCAGATTCGGGCGACGTTGTTGGAGGCGGCGGCGGATCTGCAAAGCACGCATTTGAGCTTGTCGCTTTTGGGTGAGGTGAGGACAACGCCGCCTGTGCCGGTACGCATCTTGGAGCCGCTTAAATGCATCCGCCAATGGTGGAGTCGGGCGCTAGCGGCAGGTACTGGGTCTCGGCCTAGTCGACAAGGAAGTCGGCCAGTGCTTGCGAATTGATGGCGGTGCATGACTGGTAGTAGATGGTGTAAGGATCCAGATCTATGGCCCATTTGGCTACTCGCCGAGGCGCCTCGCCCAATGATCTCGCCAGCGGAGCCATGCAAACCACGGTGATTGATGTTTGAAAGTAAGGTCACTTTTCTTGGCAGCAAATGCACACAGTAGCACATCTTCCGTAATGGGGGTAGTTCTTCATGGAGGTCCATAAGACTCGCCGTGTAATATACCGTCTTCGGACAGTGAGTGCCTTGCCTTCTTTTATGCTCGACTACAATAATCGTGGTTGACTACCGGCCGGTGGCGGCCATGTATAGGAGCATGGGCCTTAGAGTCGGAGCCGCCAACACAGGGGAGAGAGTCAACATCTTCTTCAGCTTTAGAGGAATGCTTCATCCGCCTTTGTGGTTCCACTCCAAAAAGGTGGTCTTTCATCAATTGATACAAAGGGAGAGCTTTCTACCAAAATGACCGATGAATCGGCCGATGGATGCTAAGCAGCCGGTGAAGTTCTCGCACATCTAACAGCTTGGTTGGGTACTTCCATTCTCTCGATGACCTTGATCTTCACGGGGTTGCAACTTCTACGCCGCTCGTTCAGAGACCGTGAAGCCAAGGAGCTGGCCGGGTCGGTAATCCCAAAACGCACTTTTCGTGGTTGAGCTTGATCTCGAATCGCGAGCAGTTCTCAAAGGTCTCTTGAGGTCCTTCTAGCAGGCCCCACGCTTCCGGCTTCACCACCACATCATCCACGAGACATGGGCATTCCTGCCGAGTTGCTTGAGGCGGCACTTCGCATGCAACGCTGAAGGTGGCGCTGCATTCCTCAAGCCAAACGCCATCGCTGTAGTAGAAGGTTCAATGGCGTGATGAAGGCGGTCTTCGCAGTTCACGCTGGTTCAGCTTGATCTCGTGATATCCTCTAATATGCATCTAAGAAACTCGCAGCTCGTGATCCGCTATGGAGTCTATCACCTGATCGATCTTGGCAGGCAAACGGATCCTTTGGGGAGGCTTTGTTGAGGCTTGTGTAATCAATGCACATCCGCCATTGCTTGTTTTTCTTTAGTACCAAAACCGGTTTACTAAACCCACTCGAAAAACACTTCCATGATGAAGCCGCTGCAAGAAGCCGGGCCATTTCTTCCAACAACTCTTCTTTTCTTCCGACAGCGGCGCAAGGGCTGCCCCGACGGTTTCACATCTGGCCCGACATGTAGCTTGTGCTCGGGCAAATTCCGGCTTGGTCACCGGCATGTCTTTGGGGACCATGCAAAGATGTCTCGATTCTCACAAGAGGAAATCGACAAGCTCGCTTTTCCTATTTGTCATTAAGGTTTGTACCCATGACAACAGACTGGGTGTTCTCGGGTCCAAGGGTATCTTCTGGTCTTTGGCCAAGTTTGAACGAACCTTCGCTTCCACTCCTTTGGGGTCAGCGACATCTCGCCGCCTCGCCATCACCACGACTCCGATCTAGGAGCCGCTCACCTGCAATCATCAGGACTCGCCAGTACCGGCTGCTCTCGGTCACAAGCAGGCCGACGACTTCCCCAGAAGTTGCCACGGTTAGAATTCCTTGAAACTCTGCAGATCTTCATCTTGAGGTAGGCGAATGAGGAATGTTATGAACTTGGCCAACGAAGGTCGGCCAAGCAAACAAGCGTGGTATGGGCTTTCTGTGTCCACTACTTCAAACCAGATTGGCTCGGCAGGAAATGATCTTTGTCTCCGAAGAGGACGACTATCGTGATCTTGCCGATTGGTGAGCAGGAAAGGCCGGGTACAATACCATGGAACACAAATCAAGCTGCCATAGCAAAATGTCTTTGCTTGATTCCTAGCTTCTCCATAGTATCTTTTGTACAGATGTTGATGCTATTGCCTCCGCTCATCAAGACTACCTCAAAAGCGGGCTGCCCACTTATCGGGGCCAAGGTGGCACCTAGGACCAGGGCATAGGAGCCTGGATTCGCATCACATTCGGGTGATCCGCCTCGCCCAACCGATAGGCTTTGACCAATGCATAAACTTCCTCGAGTGTCTGCTTGACACTACATTTACTTTTGCCGCAAGCCTGCCTCGCTATACATCGATTGCGTCGGGCCACACCGTGAATACCACAGGCTCCATGCTCTCCGGTACTCATCTTGCATACCAAGGCCGACCGGGCCGGGCGTTTGCCAGTTGGGCGGCGGTGGAGGCGGGCGCCCAAAGAAAGTGAGTGGTGGCAGGAGGCCGCCTCCTCATGATTCTCGTGAGCCACAGGCACTTTTCGGTTGGGTGGTTTGATGGCTTCGCGCCACTGTGGAACTTGCAGGTGGACCATCCAGAGTTCGCTTATAGGAAAAAGGCCGCAACCAATTGGACGCCGCTTCATTGCTTTGGCCGAGATCGCCCTCCCATTGGTTGATCTTCCACTGTCGCAACCCGGCCGACTATTGGAAGCCGGGCTGTTGGGCCTTGGCGCTTGCTTGCCGCCTGTTGTTGTCACCGACTGGTGTCTCTAGTCGGAGTTCTCGGAGCCCGAGGGGCCACTTTAGCACCAAAGACCGACTTGAATCTCTCTGCTTCATGGAGGAGCTCTACTGTGGGATGTATTTGTCCGCTATGACCAGTCAGAGGATCAAGAAGGTGAGAGTGTCTAGAGGGGGTGATTAGACTACTCGACAAGATAAAAATCCTGCCTTTATCAAGGACAGATTTTGGCAGATTTTGCATAACACACAAGTCAAGTAGCACACTACATGCAATTCTAGAGTATGGGCAGCGGAAAGTAAATTGCACAAGTAGTAAAGAGAAGTGAGAAGATCAAACGCAATTTGGAGACGCGGTGATTTTTCTCGTGGTTCTGATAGGTGGTGCTATCGCATTTCCACGCTGATGGAGACTTCAACCCACTGAGGGTAACGGGCAACAGAGTCCACGGAGGGCTCCACCCACGAAGGGTCCACGAAGAAGCAACCTTGTCTATTCCATCATGGCCCACGCCCACGGAGGGCTAGCCTTACTGTAGATCTTCACCAAGTAGGCGATCTCTTGCCTTTACAAACTTCTTGGTTCAACTCCACATCTCGACGGAGGCTTCCAAGCTACACCTAACCAATCTAGGAGGCACCACCTCCAAAAGGTAATAGATGTTGTTGATGATGAACTCCTTGCTCTTGTGCTTCAAATGATAATCTCCCCAACACTCAACTCTCCTCACCGATTTGGCTGTGGTGGAAGAAAGGATTGAGTGGAAAGCAACTTGGGAAGGCTAGAGATCAAGCTTCATATGGTGGGAGGAGCAACTTGATCTCAACACAAGGGTAGGTAGTCTCTTCTCGTAAATGTAAGGTAGGAGTGGTAGTTCTTCTCGATGGCTCTCTCCACAATGAAGAGGGGTGGAGGGTATTTATAGCTCCACACAAAATCCAACCTGCACACATTTGACCAATCTTGTGGGACCGGTTGACAACTCGGTGAGACCGAAAGTTCAAAACATGTGAACGCTGGGATTTTCTTGGGACCGAAATACAATCTCTGCTAGTCCGATTCCGCAAAGACAAGAGCTGCCAATCTCGTGGACCGACTTCATCATCTCGGTGACACCGATTTGATGATGTATGTTACATGGTTGGTATAACTCAAGTTTCGTGAGACCGAAGTTCTAATCGGAAAATCCGAGATTTCTAGGGTTTGGCTTATGGTGAGGTGGTTCATCTCTTGCAGACTGAAGTTTGGAATATCGGTGGGACCGAGATTACTTATGAGTGTATATGGCAAAGGAAAGTTGCAGATAGTTTAGGAGATGTATCACTAAGCACTTGAGCAACCAGATCATCATCATAACCTCATCCCTTTAATAGTATTGGCTTTCCTATGGACTCAATGTGATCTTGGATCACTAAACCAAAATGGAGTCTTGAGCTTTTGCCAATGCTTGCCTTAGCATTTTGAGGGTCCACCTCTTCAGTCCTTTTTCCATGCCAATGTGATTGAATTTCCTAAACATACTTGATAAAAGCATTAGTCCAACCACAAAGTATGTTGTCATTAATTACCAAACCACCTGGAGCAAATGTGCTTTAATCTCCCCTTTTGGTAATTGATGGCAACACAAAAACAAGACATCAAAGCTTATTGAAAGAAAGATGAATTATCACGAAAGCTTTGACAAACATGTAGTACACAGTGCTCCCCTACAAGTGTGCAAGATTTTCATAAATTATGGTTTTGGACTACACAAGCACACAAGAGAGAAAAGCAAGATGTGCTACATGCAGCTTGGCTATATGCATCGAGAGCAGATGAAAAGAAGTGAGTGATAATGTGATATGTGCATGGTGATTTCTTGCAAACAAGTATTCACAAGCAAGTCACCATCATGCACATTCTGCAAAGTGCATATTTACCTTGAGGTTCCTTGGCATTGTACCAAGAGATAAACTTGGGAAAACAAGGTTAGATAACACAAGAGTATTTCTTCAACCAACTGCAAGAACATCAAGAGTACCAAGCCAAGGATGACATATAAAGAGTGTCTCATATTGAGCACAAGCTTGAATCAAAAACATGTCTCCAAACTAAAAGATTTTCAATGAACTCGAGAGATTTTGCTTTCCATAAGATATCAATTGTGAAGATTCTCTCCCTTTGAGTTTTCAGATCAAGGGGTTTGATGGAAAGAGCAAAATCAAAAGAATGATGCCAAATGTAATATCCAATGTGGAACATGGCAAAGCTTTGATGTGATTCTCTCCCTTAAGTTAAGATTGCTCTTCTTCTCCCCTAAATCTCTCTCTTCCCCTAAGTCTTCTCCCTTTGACATCAAGTGCCTAAAAGGACAACAAACTAGGAAGGTCAGGAAGATGGAAAGAAAGAAGTGGATCCTTAAGAATCACAACAGGCAAAAGAAACATGCATAGAGAATCATTGAGTGGAGCTGCAGAAGATGATATCCTCGAAGAAAATCGTGACACCAATTAAGATGGATCTGGGTCCGAAAGTCGTGGACTTAGGGCAGATCCCTTTCGTTAGACCGAAATATTTAAATCGGTGATGCCGAGTTTAATTCCAAGGAAATATGAAATAATTCAGCTCACTTTATGGAATGTTTCAAAGGATTTGCAATGAATTTGTGAATGATTTTCGAGGAATTGATCGAGCCAAAAGGATATTCACAAAGATGTAAGAATAGAAATGAAAAGATTCTAGATGAAGTTTTTTTAATGAAAACTCAATGAGAGAACATAAGAGAAAATAGAAAGACTCCAAAACATATGTACTTCATCTAGATAAAGGTCGGCATAAGGTCACCTATGTTTGAGTATTTTGACTTAGGAGTCAAATGAGAACATTTGATCATAGGTCATACTTATCGCTTTAAGCTCAAAATGGGGTTGCCATTTTTCGATTAAGCATTTGATGTGATCACATCTTATGAAGCTGCTTGTACTCATGACTTTGAGCAAAGCTCCTTAAAGATGTGAAGAACATACCTTGGGCTTGTTGTTGCTTTGCTCATGTAGGTGAACTTGATGTAGGTGCTCATTGAATGTGAAGTTAGAGCGCCATTTCCAATTGTGTAGTCATCTTCCTACATGGGTTAGGCAAGCAAGGAAATACTCAAGAATATCCAAGATGACAAGAGTGAAATACTAGATGTATAAGATGTCAAAAGGATATGTGGAATTTTGTTCCTTGAACTCAACATCCCAAAGGGCTAGATACTTGGTCAATGACAAGATTACTCATGATTTGAGTGTGTGGTAATCTTGTGGAATGTAGATCATCCAAGTACCGCAAGGAGTTAGATGCAATACAAGGGGGCAAATGTGTCCAAGACATATGATCATCATCATAAGAGAAATATCAAGGATTAGTCAAGTAGGCTCATGCCTTGTATGCATCAATGGAGTTTCACTCCAAGTTTGAAGCATCAATGATGTTCAACTCACTCCTTAAACGAAAAACACCTTCTCATCAAGAGGTTTTGTAAAGATATCAAAGTTGTTTGTCAAGATTTAACATGCTTAAGATTGATGTCACCCTTGGCAATGTGATCACGAATGAAATGGTGACGAACTTCAATATGTTTCGCTCGAGAGTGTTGCACGGATTGTGTCCAATCTTAATCGCACTCTCATTGTCACAAAGCAAGGAACATGTCTCACATGTATCCCATAATCTTAAGCGCTTGTGTCATCCATAGCAATTGAGCACAACATGAACCAGCAGCAATATATTCTCGCTTCAAGCAAAGGATAATGATATCAATTTTGTTTCTTGGAGGACCAAGATACAAGGATCGACTAAGGAATTGACACGCACTAAGTTGACTTTCTATCAACCCCTGCCACCGCATAGTCCGAGTGGAATAGCCAACAAGGTCGAAAGAGGCCTCTTAGGATACCAAATGCCAAAGTTTGGTGTGTATCAAATATCTCACAACTTTTAACAGCTTTAAGATGACATTCTTTAGGGCTGCTTGATATCGAGCACACATGCATACACTCAACATTATGTCGACGAGAAGCACAGAGATATAGTAGAGAACCAATCATAGATCGGTAAACCTTTGATCAACGGGTTCTCCATCTTTTGTCAAGTCATTATGTCCACTTGTAGGCATGGGGGTTCTCACACTTTGCTTTCTTGCATGTTGAACTTCTTGAAGAGATCCTGGTGTACTTTGTTTGTGAGACAAAGGTACCCTCCTTAGATTGCTTGATTTGCAACCCAAGGAAGAATTTGAGTTCACTCATCATGGACATCTCATTCTTCCCGACATGAGCTTTCCAAACTTCTCGCTAAAATGAGGGTTAGTTGAACCAAAGATAATATCATCAACATATATTTGGCACACAAATAGTTCACCATCAACCCTTTTCGTGAATAGCGTTGAGTCTATTTTCCAATCTCAAAGCCTTTTTCAAGAAGAAAGCTAGTCAAGATTTGTACCAAGCTCTAGGAGCTTGTTTAAGACCATAAAGAGCTTTGTGCAACTTGTAAACATGATTAGGCTTTTTGGGATTCACAACCGGAGGTTGTTTCACAAATACTTCCTCCTCAATTTCACCATTTAGGAAAGCACTTTAATATCCATTTGATAGAGAGTAATATCATGGTGATTGGCATAAGCAAGAAGAATGCTAATGGACTCAAGTCTAGCAACGGGGCATAGGTCTCACCATAGTCCATACCTTCGACTTGTGTGTAACCTTGAGCTACGAGACGAGCCTTGTTGTGATGACTTGTCCATCTTCATCTTGCTTGTTCCAAACACCCATTTGGTTCCAATGACGCTTTTGATCATCCTTGGGCTTTCTACCAAAGTCCATACTTTGTTCCTCTCGGTTGTGTAGCTCTTCGCATAGCGCTCACCCAATCCGGTCTTCAAGTGCTTCTTCTACCTTCATAGGTTCAATACTAGAGATAAATGAGTAATGCTCACAAAAGTTAGCTGTCATAAGAGAAATATCAAGGATTAGTCAAGTAGGCTCATGCCTTGCATGCATCAATGGAGTTTTCACTCCAAGTTTGAAGCATCAATGATGTTCAACTCACTCCTTAAGCGACAAAACACCTTCTCATCAAGAGGTTTTGTAAAGATATCAGCGAGTTGTTTGTCAGTACGAACATGCTTAAGATTGATGTCACCCTTGGCAATGTGATCACGAATGAAATGGTGACGAACTTCAATATGTTTCGTTCGAGAGTGTTGCACGGGATTGTGTCCAATCTTAATCGCACTCTCATTGTCACAAAGCAAGGGAACATGTCTCACATGTATCCCATAATCTTTAAGCGTTTGTGTCATCCATAGCAATTGAGCACAACACGAACCAGCAGCTATATATTCTGCTTCGGCAGTGGATAATGATACCGAATTTTGTTTCTTGGAGGACCAAGATACAAGGGATCGACCAAGGAATTGACACGTACCCGAAGTTGACTTTCTATCAACCCTGTCACCGGCATAGTCCGAGTCGGAGTAGCCAACAAGGTCGAAAGAGGCCCTCTTAGGATACCAAATGCCAAAGTTTGGAGTGTGTATCAAATATCTCACAATCCTTTTAACAGCTTTAAGATGACATTCTTTAGGGGCAGCTTGATATCGAGCACACATGCATACACTCAACATTATGTCAGGACGAGAAGCACAGAGATATAGTAGAGAACCAATCATAGATCGGTAAACCTTTTGATCAACAGGTTCTCCATCTTTTGTCAAGTCATTATATCCACTTGTAGGCATGGGGGTTCTCATACCTTTGCTTTCTTGCATGTTGAACTTCTTGAAGAGATCCTTGGTGTACTTTGTTTGTGAAACAAAGGTACCCTCCTTCGATTGCTTGATTTGCAACCCAAGGAAGAATTTGAGTTCACTCATCATGGACATCTCATACTTCTCCGACATGAGCTTTCCAAACTTCTCGCTAAAATGAGGGTTAGTTGAACCAAAGATAATATCATCAACATATATTTGGCACACAAATAGTTCACCATCAACCCTTTTCGTGAATAGCGTTGAGTCTATTTGTCCAATCTCAAAGCCTTTTTCAAGAAGAAAGCTAGTCAAGCATTTGTACCAAGCTCTAGGAGCTTGTTTAAGACCATAAAGAGCTTTGTGCAACTTGTAAACATGATTAGGCTTTTTGGGATTCACAAATCCGGGAGGTTGTTTCACAAATACTTCCTCCTCAATTTCACCATTTAGGAAAGCACTTTTAATATCCATTTGATAGAGAGTAATATCATGGTGGTTGGCATAAGCAAGAAGAATGCGAATGGACTCAAGTCTAGCAACGGGGGCATAGGTCTCACCATAGTCCATACCTTCGACTTGTGTGTAACCTTGAGCTCTGAGGCGAGCCTTGTTGCGAATGACTTGTCCATCTTCATCTTGCTTGTTCCGAAACACCCATTTGGTTCCAATGACGTTTTGATCATCCTTGGGCTTCTCTACCAAAGTCCTTACCTTGTTCCTCTCGAAGTTGTGAAGCTCTTCGTGCATAGCGTTCACCCAATCCGGGTCTTCAAGTGCTTCTTCTACCTTCATAGGTTCAATGCTAGAGATGAATGAGTAATGCTCACAAAAGTTAGCTAAGCGAGTTTTAGAGCGAGTAATTCTCCCGGAGTTGATGTCATTGATCATTTGTTCCACGGGATGATTTTTCTTGACTCTTGCTCGGACTCGGGATAGCTTTTGTTGAGGTTGTGGCTGAGCTTCCTCATCATCCTCATCTTCCTCTTCTTCTTCATTGTTGTTGGTGTTGTCTTGAGGCGGTGGAGAAGGAGGTTGTGGTGAATCTTCTTGTTGCACTTCCTCATCTTGGTGAGTTCCACTTGTGGAGGCCTCCATGTTGCCTTGAGGTTCATCTTGCCTTGAGGTAGGGGGCTCCACATATGTAGATGAGGTACTCTCCTTCACTTCCATGGGACGGATCTTTCCAATAGATAAATCTTGGATGGCTTCCGATGGGTCCTTGTCTCCTACATCAATAGGCATTTGCTCTACTTGCGAGCCATTAGATTCATCAAACTTCACATCTACCGTCTCTTCAACCTTTCGGGTGAAATTATTGTAGACACGGTAGGTGTGGGAGTTTGATCCATAACCAAGAAAAAAGCCTTCATGAGTTTTAGGAGCAAATTAGGCCGACGATGTTTATCAAGGATATAGCATTTCGAACCAAAGACACAAAAGTATCCCACTTGGGGTTTGTTACCGGTGAGGAGCTCGTATGATGTCTTGCCGAGAAGCTTATGAAGATAAAGCCTGTTGATAGCATGACAAGCTGTCTCGACGGCTTCCCCCCAAAAGTGCTTCGGTGTCTTGTATTCATCAAGCATCGTTCTCGCCATCTCTATGAGCATTCGGTTCTTCCTCTCAACAACTCCATTTTGTTGAGGAGTCACGTAGTGAGAACTCAAGTAGAATCCCTTCCTCATCGAGAAAAGAGTCTACATTGGCGTTCTTGAACTCCGTTCCATTGTCACTCCGAACTTTCTTGATCTTCACCTCAAATTGATTTTGGGCCTTTCTGGCAAAGGTTTTGAAGATTCTCTGAACCTGCGATTTGTCATCAAGGAAAAATACCCACGTAAATCTGGAATAATCATCAACTATAACTAGACCAAAGGAGTTACCACCAAGGCTTTTGTAAGCATTGGGACCAAGAGATCCATATGAAGAAGCTCAGCGGTCTCCTTGTGGTCATGATGTTCTTCACG
Organism: Aegilops speltoides; assembly: GCA_021437245.1. Classification (NCBI taxonomy): domain Eukaryota; kingdom Viridiplantae; phylum Streptophyta; class Magnoliopsida; order Poales; family Poaceae; genus Aegilops; species Aegilops speltoides. The sequence continues at coordinate 470,750,610 of CM038147.1, read as the reverse complement.
GATGACTTCCACCTACTTGTTTTCCTGCTTGACAAGCACTACAAAGTCTATCTTTGTCAAAGAGAACATCTTTAACGCCAAGAATATGATCACCTTTGATTAGCTTGTCTAGATTACGATACCAACATGTCCAAGCCTTCTATGCCATAACCAACCTTTAGCGGATTTAGCAATGAAGAAAGCTCTAGGTTGGGCTTTCTTAGTGAAATCAACAATATATAGATCACCTCTACGGATACCGTAAATGCCATGTTATGATTGTCACGACGAAAGACTTGGCAATCTACTTGATGAATAGCACATTGAATCCAAAGTCAGCTAATCTAGACACGGAAAGTAAATTGTATCCAAGTGATTCTACAAGCATGACATTTTGAATAGAGCTATCATGAGATATGGCCACCTTACCAAGGCCAAGTACCTTACCTTTGGAGTTGTCTCCAAAAGTCACATACTTGCATGGACCATCGTTCTTTGCAAGCTCTCGAAACATGTCTTTGTCTCCGGTCATGTGATCGGTGCATCCACTATCAAGAATCCACTCTTTTCCATCGGATATGTAGTCTCTCAGATTCGCCATAAGATTGAGACTCTTCATGATCTTGTCTAGCTCGGTGTCCGAATCGGAGTAATCATCATCATGCTCATACTCATCATCATATTGACCCATAGATTGTTCATCATCAACACCTAGGTCAATTTGACAACTACTTGCATTAGTTTTGTCAATGTGACAGTAATCATCGGAATGCAATACAAGAGCATTTCTAATTAGAACATTGATAAGACCGGATCACCCTTCTTTTCATAAGATCACGAAGCTCAAAGAAGCATTTATCAAAGTTGGGATCATTAGGGCATCATATCAAATTCAATAGTCTTGTATAGAATTTCATCAAGACCTCTCAAAGAGTAGTCCGATAAAGTTCTTCCAAGAACTTCCACATAGCATAGGCACACTCAAAGTTTGTAACGAGCTTAAGCAAGTTATCGGGTAACCCTCTAATGATAAGATTTACAGTTCTAAGGTTCTGAAGCAAATCAAGCTCTTCATCCATGGTAGGGTGCAAGGGGTCAAATGGAGGCACATATGGGGTCTCAACATATTTTCGCAAATTGTATGTCTTAAAGATAATAAGCATTTCAATCCTCCAAGAGTTATAGGACACTCCATTAAGAATAGGCACTCTATGGCTAACACTCCCAAGCGTGAACACGTCCATCTTCCTCCAATGGTGTGTAAACCAAAGCAATGGAGACCAAGGCTCTGATACCAATTGTAGGATCGAAGAAGGTGAGAGTGTCTAGAGGGGGGGTGATTAGACTACTCGACAAGATAAAAATTCCGTCTTTTATCAAGGACAGATTTTGGCAGATTTTGCATAACACACAAGTCAAGTAGCACACTACACATGCAATTCTAGAGTATGGGCAGCGGAAAGTAAATTGCACAAGTAGTAAAGAGAAGTGGAGAAGATCAAATGCAATTTGGAGACGCGGTGATTTTTCTCGTGGTTCCGATAGGTGCTGCTATCGTACTTCCACGTTGATGGAGACTTCAACCCACGGAGGGTAACGGCTGCGAGAGTCCACGGAGGCTCCACCCACGAAGGGTCCACGAAGAAGCAACCTTGTCTATTCCATCATGGCCTCGCCCACGGAGGCTAGCCTTACTGGGTAGATCTTCACGAAGTAGGCGATCTCCTTGCCCTTACAAACTTCTTGGTTCAACTCCACATCTCGACGGAGGCTTCCAAGCGACACCTAACCAATCTAGGAGGCACCACCCTCCAAAAGGTAATAGATGTTGTTGATGATGATGAACTCCTTGCTCTTGTGCTTCAAATGATAATCTCCCCAACACTCAACTCTCCTCACCGATTTGGCTGTGGTGGAAGAAAGGATTGAGTGGAAAGCAACTTGGGAAGGCTAGAGATCAAGCTTCATATGGTGGGAGTGGAGCAACTTGATCTCAACACAAGGGTAGGTAGTTCTCTTCTCGAAATGTAAGGTAGGAGTGGTAGTTCTTTCGATGGCTCTCTCCACGAATGAAGAGGGGTGGAGGGTATTTATAGCCTCCACACAAAATCCAACCGTTACACATTTGACCAATCTCGGTGGGACCGAAGTTGACAACTCGGTGAGACCGAAAGTTCAAAACATGTGAGCGTTGGGATTTTCGGTGGGACCGAAAATACAATCTCGGTTAGTCCGATTCGTGCAAAGACAAGAGCTTGCCAATCTCGGTGGGACCGACTTCATCATCTCGGTGACACCGATTTGATGATGTAAGATTCTGAAGCTTGGCAACTCAAGTTTCGGTGAGACCGAGTTCGAATCGGAAAATCCGAGATTTCTAGGGTTTGGCTTTATGGCTGAAGTGGTTCATCTCGGTGTGGTGAGTTTGGAATATCGGTGGGACCGAGATTACTTATGAGTGTATATGGCGGTGAAAGTTGCGATAGTTTAGGAGATGTATCACTAAGCACTTGAGCAACGGATCATCATCATAACCTCATCCCTTTTAATAGTATTGGCTTTCCTATGGACTCAATGTGATCTTGGATCACTAAACCAAAATGGAGTCTTGAGCTTTTGCCAATGCTTGCCTTAGCATTTTGAGGGTCCACCTCTTGATCCTTTTCCATGCCAATGTGATTGAATTTCTGAAACATACTTGATAAAAGCATTAGTCCAACCACAAAGTATGTTGTCATTAATTACCAAAACCACCGAGGAGCAAATGTGCTTTCACCAGCGAGTTAAATCGAGGTTTACGGCTCGTCGCAAAGGAGCCTGTGCTTGAGGAGGTGCCTTCTCGGCACCCGCGATGAAAGTACTCGATAGCCTCGCACCTCGTGCACACCTTCGCAGGAGTTTGGCTTCGCCCAGTAGCGTGAGGTAGTCGCGTGTTGACTCATCAGTGCCTTGCACGCACAAGGAAAGCTGGCGCGACTTGGGAGGTCGCTTGTACGTGCTTGTGAAGTTGCGGATGAAGGCTTTAGTGAACTCGCCCCAGCTATTGATGCTGCGGGGCTTCAGGCTGTTCAGCCATGTCTGGGCCGTGCCCTGGAGCATGAGTGGAACGTACTTCACGGCAACTCGCTTGTTGCCGTTAGCTATACTGACGGCCGTGGAGTAATCAATCAGCCAGTCTTCCGGCTTCACGAAGCCGGTGTACTTGGGTGTGTCTCGGGGGAGCATGAACCCTTTGGGGAAGGGCTCGTCTCGGATGCGAGGTCCAAAGCAGGGTGGACCAAGCTCGTCTTCTTCTTCTAGCGCCAGGGATCGGTGGAGTCGGTCAATCCGATGGCGGGCATCGTTCTCTCCGACTCCCTCTCGGCGGCCAAGGCGGCCACCGAGAGTCGGATGCTCAACAGGCGGCGGGGAAACTCGCTGTTCTCTTCTGGTGGATGAGGCAGGTAGTCGTCCCGCCGCTCCACTGCTCTCGGCCGGCAGTCTTGGTCGCGCTTCGATGGTGGCGCGAGTCCGATCGCGGCGACAGCCGACTCTTTTTCTTTCCTTCCGCGGACTCCGCCAGTCGGCGTCCGAGATGTCGCGCCTTGGTCTCGGCGGGGAGGCAAGTCGTCATTCGGTTGCTGCAGCCCATCCGCGCGGCCACCGGCCGCGTTCTGCGCAGCAACCGCGTCAAGGAGCTGCTGGACTCGTTCTGTCATCATGCGGCACTCTTCGCCCTCGAAGTTCTTCAGTTCATCAGTCGCCGCTTGGGCAGCGCGGATGTTCTCCGCTGGCGTGGCGTATACGGGGCGTTTAGCCCCGAACAAGTCGGCGATGGTCGCTCCGCGTTGCCGGACCGCGCCTAGGCGGCTCGGCCCAGTAGGAGCTGGCGAGCCGCCCACGGCGCGATCCATTTCGCGCTGGTAGGCTTCTGACAAGCTCCTCATGCTCACCAGCCTCTTGGCGCCTTCGATGATCTGAAGGCGGCGTGTCTCCAGCGTCTTGGCGTCTGCGTCCTCTGGAATGGCGCAGTTAGGTCTTGCAGGGCCGCGGCAAGCGGGTCCTGAGCTTCTTCGCCGGAGCGCTCATCGTGACTGATGGCGAGCAACTCCGTGAGGGCGCTTCCGCCGCTCTCCTCATGAGGGAGTGGCTCGTCATAGACCACCACGTTGGTGGGGAAAGTGTCAAGCGACACGGCGTCGGAGTCGACCAGCATCGGGTCGGTGGAGCCTACGGACTCCAAGTCCACGGCGGGCTCGCCGGCGACGTGGAGTTGGTCGAGGAGGCCCGCGAGGAGACTCTCGGGGCCACCCGTGCCTGCGTCGGATGCAGGCTCGTTGGAAAGTCGAACCTCGCCGACAAGTTCGGCGAGGCTGCTCGCTGCACATGCGGCCTCAGCGCCGCGCAGCGCGTCGATGCAGACTCCATCTAGCGAGCCTGGCTGGCTACGCTCGCCAGGGAGGAAGAGGGTTCCCGTCCAGAACAGATCTCCGGACGACGATGCACCAGGCCCCACGGTGGGCGCCAAATGTCGGGGGTTGGGTGCGACATATGCCAAAGGATGGCTTATCATGGTGGGGGCGAGTAGAAAATCGCCGGTGCCTGGAAACGGGATGAGGCAAAGACATGCACGCCGGCGGATCTTACCCAGCTTCAGGGCTCTCCGAGGAGATAACACCCCAACTGCTGCTCTGCGGGGTCTCCACATGATCACTAAGGCAAAGTGAATACAAGGGTGCTCCTACAGCTGTTTCTGGAGGAAGGAGAAGACAAGGCTAGTTCTCTCCTCCTTTCTGTTCTGTCTAATGCTCTTTGGATCTGAACGCTTTGCATGGGTGCCCTGGGGGTTTATATAGGCCTACCCCCCAGGGTTACAATGGTAAAACCGGCTGGGCGCGGGTCCCAGCCATCTGTCTCTCAGGTGCCATCTTCTCCGCCGACTCGTGGGGCCCGCCGGCTGGTGGGCCCCGCCGACTGGCATGGTACGAGGGCGTCACCCCGTGGCCGCCGCAGGCGGGTCCTCCCGGCTGTAGATCATTGTAGTCGTGCTTCTAATGACGCGGGCTTGGTCACTGGGTCATGGCAACAGTGCGGCCGCCTACGGGCGATTACTGTGTCCATTCCCCCGTCGCGTCTGGTTAATGGCGTGTGGGGCCCGTGGGAGCAGCCGGCCGGCTTCAGGGGGCCGACTCCCAACGGGTCCGACTCTCGGCGCTCCTGCCGCCTTTGATACTCTTGCTGACTGGTAGGCCCCGCCGTCTATGGGCCGTACAGACAGGAGGTCGTGGGTACAGGGCCCCACCGTCTCCGGGCCGTACAAACAGGAGGTCGTGGGTACAGGGCCCCGCCCCAAGGGCTGATGTCAGGGCTGGCATGGCAACAGTGCCGCGCCGGGCGGAGATCTCTGCAAGTACGGCGCACTATGGCCATGCTTGCCTTTAATTACTGGGTGGTTGGGAGACGCGGGCCGACTCCCCATAGTTGGTTTCTTCGGAGCCGCCTCTGGGACTCGGCTTGGATGAGAGTCGCCTCTGGGACTCGGCTCGGATGAGAGCCGCCTCTGGGACTCGGCCCTTCTTTGAGTCGCCGCAAGTACCGGAGGGGCGCAGTCCGCCCCGATGTCTTGAAAGGTTTTGGGACTCGGGTTAGCCTACCCATGGCCCATTACTCCGACACATAGCGCACCGCCTACCAGACGCCGGGCAGGTCATTCCGACCCCAGGACCCCACGAGAGGGTCGTGTTCGTTGCCCACTTTGTCCATGGACTGGGATTTCCACTCCATCCCTTCGTCCGTGGGCTTATGTTCTACTACGGGCTAGATTTCCATGATATAGCCCCAAATTGCGTCCTCAACATCTCGGCGTTCATCATCGTATGCGAGGCCTTCCTCCGCATCCGGCCTCACTTCGGCCTGTGGTTGCAAACCTTCTGGGTGAAGCCGAAGATTGTAAGCGGACAGCAAGCGGAGTGCGGAGGGGCCATGGTGGGCAAGATGCCTAACATCACCTGGCTGGACGGCTCCTTTGCGGAGACCGCAAAAGGGTGCTAATCGGGGTGGTTCCACATCACTGAGCCGCGCGGTGCCAACTGGGCGGCGGCCCCCGAGTTCTGATCCGGAGCCCCCATGCGGCTCATCTCCTGGGAAAAGAAGGGTCTGTCCTGGGGCGAATCTACAGAGCTGACCGGACTCCAGACCTGCATCAAAAGCATGAAGGACAAGAACATCAAGCTTGTCAACATGATCCAGGTCATGCTCGTTCGCTGGATTCTGCCTGCCAAAGGCGGGCATTCAATCTGTGGGAGTTCGTCCCGGCCGAACACCAGACGCTCCGGAAGCTCTACGACATGACGCACAAAGGCGCATGGAAGGTGTTGTTCAAGGCCTCCGAAGTACATCCTCCCACATCCGAGGACCGCGATCTTCACGCCGCGCGGCCTCCTAGTTAGGTGAGTTCTCAGACTACCACCGGATTCCGTTCTTCCCAATGTATTCATGGGAGAGCCTTAAGTAGTTATGCATATTTGTTCACGATTATGTGGAGACAGCGGAGCAGGTTTACTGACCGGTTCCACTGCCAGAAGGCCCAGCTGATGCTCTCCTAACGGAGATGCTGGTCTCGGCACCATACAAGGTGCCGGAGAAGAAGGCCGAAAAGAAGGCCCCGGGGACCCAAAAGGGTCTCCGTTGTAAGGTTGTGCCAGAGGCCTCGTCCGAAGACGACGAGGCGCACTCCTCCCATGAAGGGGAGGAAGAAGAAGACGCCCCATCCAAAAAGGATGAGGGGCCCGGGAAGGCAGACTAGGGGGCCAGAAAAGGCCCTCAGTGTAAGGCCATCATACCCCTGTCGTCTGATGACGACGAGACAGATTCCTCCCGCGGAGGCGGGGGGAAGCAAGAAGAAACTCTACCTCCCCGCACTGGGGAGGGAAAAAAGAGAAAAGTTGCCCCAGAGGGGGAGGCTGGGGCGTCCAAGAAGGGGAAGGTGTCCCTTCCGGACTACTCCGCCACGGCCGTTCACAGCGAGGAGGGGTGGCTGCCCAGGGGGAAGCCCCCAGTGCGATCGTAAGTGTCCGCACTCTGTCATGATTTGACCTCATAGTTTTTGTATTTATAATGCCGAACATATATGGAGTCTGGCCAGGGTCCATCCCGAGGTATCTTCCTCCGGATCCCTGAGTGATTCGGAGATAAATTCGCTTCCGACGGCCACTACTCCTCAACCCGCGGATGTCACGGAGGTGTTGTCCCGAAGGCTCCCAGAGCGTGGGGACATGACCCTGGAGACACCCCAAGGCGGGATTCCAGATGTCGAACACGCAGGGTTCAAGATCCCAGCGGATCGTGTCGATGAGAGCCATGGCAAGCACGGCTCTCAGCCGAACACACTTCCGGAACCTTCAATTGTTCCGGACTAAGGCGGGCGGCCCCTCGTTAGGGAGGGCGAGCCGTCTGTGTCGAGGACTTCCGTTGCTCCCAAGGTGCCGGATTGTCTGCTGGAAGTGCTTCGCGGCGCTTCCATGGATGAAGAGCACCGCACTCTTATGAGTGCGGTGATTCAGAAGGTTTCGTCTGCCAAGAGCGGTCTAACCGAAGCTTGCACCAGCCTGCTGACCGGCTTTGAGGTAAGTAAAAAATGTATGAGATTACCACCCGATAGGTAGTAGCCCCTGATACTCTGTTTGGTGTTCAGAAGGAAAAGCCAAACAAAGGGTCAATTATGATCCGCAGGAGTTTAATAATAAATATTCGTGTAAATAAGCAGGTTGTGCTGCTTGCCGCTACCGCCCGCACAGTCGAGGTTACCGAACTAAAGCGGGACCTAGAGCAGGCGTAGGGAGAGCTCGATCTCACTAAGAGGCAGCTCGAAGAGAACAAGGGTAAGTGATTCCCCTCTCTTATGTATTTAAGGATAGACAGAATTGGTTAGTCTAACGCCAAATCGTCGTGACTGTGTGACAGGGACCACCGTTGAAGTGGCGTTCCTGAAGAAAGCGCTGTCCGAGGCCGAAGACAAGGCAGCCTTGGAATGCAAGGAGCGTGAAAAGCAAAGTGCTAGAGTGGTCGAGGTACAGCAAGAGCTCCGGGACCTCAGTAAGAAGTACGAGTCCGTGGAGCATGATCTGAACATGAAAGAGGCCGATCTTGCGAAGGCCCTTATGAGTATAAAAGACGCCAAGGCCGCAGCCGAGAAGGCACAGCGGGAAATTCAGGAGGCCAAGAAGATAGCTGCGGGTAAGAAGTTCTTTATGCAAAGCAAACATGTGGAGGAGGCGTTTCTTTTACTTACTCGAATTCGGAGCTCTCTAGGGGCATTCGCAGATCTGCCACGTAGCGTACCAGACGCTGCGGAGTTCTACCATGCCCAGGAGGGGAGCTCAACGGAGAAGTTGTTCTGGTCCCAGTATGTTGGGGCCGAACACCCAATGCCTCTGAGTGACTAGCTGAAGCAGTTGGTCGAACTCCACAGGGCGGCCGAACTGGCTATGAAAGGTTTCATAGTCCGGTTGTGGCCTGGTGAGCTCCTACCCACTAGCTACTTTGGCATGATCAAGTGGATGGTGGATGCCTGTCCGCGGCTTGAAGTGATCAAGCATTCCGTTTGCATTAAGGGTGCCCGCCGGGCCTTTGCCCGCGTCAAGGTGCATTGGGGCAAGCTGGATGCGGAGAAGCTGGTCACGGACGGGCCGCCGGAGGGCAAGGCGGATCGCCATCCTAAGATGTACTATGATGGCGTTATGAAGGATGCTCGTCTCGTGGCCGATGAATGTACCAAAGACACCATTTTAGAATGAATTCACTTCTGTCATGTTTGTAATTTAAAGACGAAGTTAGTTGAACTATGTAGCGCTTTTGTTATTTAAAATATTACCTTCTGTGTGGCTGTTTATAAAATTCTGCAAGTAGGCCAGTCGTCGGCTTCCGCCCCCACGTAACTAGTACTTGGGTGTTCGTGGAAAACCCGGACACTCTTTATCCAAATGCTTGGTCCCTTAAGGAGGTGTCCGGCATAGCGAACAAGGCAATCGGACTATGCGGCTTTATACCTTTCACTTAGCCATAGAAGTCTATAATTGTAAATTTCGGTGAAGCCCCTAGAATCCGGAGGGCCGAATTGGGGCGCTATACACGCCTAGATCGGACGAAGCCGATTTATCGCCTAAAGCGGAAAATCTTTAAGGATTTTAGGACCTCTCGAACAGCGACCAGCTCTCGCCACATCATGCCGGTCAGTTTTCGGCTTTCTCTACTGAGGTGCTCGTCCGGAAGAACCGGGACACAATCGCAGTAGTTCTCCCTGCGCTACCTTAGCCGATATGACGGAATGTAAGGTACCAAAACAAGGGAGTCGGGCTAACCCAACTGTAGACCCAAGACATGATTCGGAGTTGATGCATATAGTGTTATAAGTTTGGGGTGCCGCACTGTTGTAAGTGTTCGGACTTGTATTGCCGTATTATGGGGCGCCATAAGAAGCCCCTGGCAAACTGACCGTACCAAGGTGTACGGATGCAATATCAAATAAACATTTATGAGAAAAATGCTCGAATAAGAATAGTAAGCTGACGCTATATATGATCTCCCATTGATGAATAATACATTTAAGCGTATGTTTACAATGGATGCATTAAGCCAGAGATAAATAGGACTATTTGACATGTCCTATCAAAGGGGCAGACTGTGTATAGATAGATAAGGCAGGTATAATGATCGTAAATAGATTCCACTGGTATTTCATACATGCTGGCAACGCTTGTTGCCTCCTTGGTTGTCTCTCCCATGTAGGTCCGGCAAGCCGGCTCTTCTGAGGATGTTGCACTAAAGCGATGTCCTGAAAGGTAAAAGGGGATGATTATGAAGGGTTTTGGTGGTTACCCGCACTATTGACTGAGTCGTTGTTGCACCTCCGCCTATGCCCATGGTATCTTGAGTGCGTAATTGTGTACGCGTCGTACGAGTGCTGCTTTGATGGGGCTTGAGCGGAGGCCCGACTGCTAATCACGCTCCTGTTGTTCCTGATGATCCTGTTGCGGTGCTCCGGATTCGCTTGACGGTGCTTGAGGTTGTCGTCGCCGGATTGGTGGTTTGCCGGAGGAGGCCGCATTGTACTTCTGCCACGAGGGCTACAGTATGCTCTTCTGTACAGAGAGAGCGGTCCATGTTTCTGTTCACTGTTATGACCCCGATCGGACCTGGCATCTTGAGCTTAAGGTATGCATAATGTGGAACCGCATTGAATCTAGCGAATGCAGTTCGTCCGAGCAGTGCGTGGTAACCACTACGGAAAGGGACGATATCGAAGATTAACTCTTCTCTCCGGAAGTTGTCCGGGGATCCGAAGACCACTTCCAATGTTATAGATCCTGTACAGTGGGCGTCTACTCCAGGAATTACACCTTTGAAGGTGGTTTTGGTGGGCTTGATCCTTGAAGGGTCAATGCGCATTTTGCGCACTGTGTCCTGATAAAGTAGGTTCAGGCTGCTGTCGTCGTCCATAAGGACTCGCGTGAGGTGGAATCCGTCAATGATTGGGTCTAAGACCAATGCGTCTGCGCCACCGTGACGGATGCTAGTGGGATGATCCCTACGATCAAAGGTGATAGGACAAGCTGACCATGGGATGAATTTGGGGGCGACTGGCTCCATCGCATAGACGTCCCACAGTACGTAGATCATGTTGACCATTTTCACCTGGGGGGGAAACTTCTTTTGTCCCCCCGTGTTCGGACGCCGGGGCTCTTTGTCATCGTCACTGTGCAGCCCCTTGTCCTTGTTTTCGGCTTTTATTTTGCTGGCCTGTTTGAACACCCAGCAGTTTCTATTGGTGTGGTTGGTTGGCTTGTCCGGGGTGCCATGAATTTGGCACGAGCGCTCCAGTATGCGGTCCAGACTGGACGGTCCCTGATTATTTCTTTTGAACGGCTTTTTCCGCTGACCGGACTGAGATCCGCTGAATGTGACGTTGACTGCCATGTCTTCAGTGTTGTCACAGTTGTTCCGTCTCTTATGTCTGTTACGCCGTGGCTTGCCATTAGTATCGCGGTCGTCCGAAGTGCTGGAATGTGGCATGGTGCCGCTGTGAGCCAACCAGCTGTCCTCACCCGCGCAAAAGCGGGTCATTAGGGTTGTGAGAGCTGCCATGGACTTGGGTTTTTCCTGGCCGAGGTGTCGAGCAAGCTACTCATCACGGATATTATGCTTAAAAGCCGCTAGGGCTTCGGCGTCCGGACAGTCGACTATTTGGTTCTTTTTAGTTAGGAACCGAGTCCAAAATTTCCTGGCTGACTCTCCGGGCTATTGAGTAATGTGGCTCAGGTCATCAGCGTTCGGTGGTCGCACATATGTGCCCTCGAAGTTGTCGAGGAATGCGTCTTCCAGGTTTTCCCAACTGCCAATGGAATTTGCTGGCAGGTTGTTTAACTAGTGCCGGGCTGGTCCTTTGAGCTTAAGGGGAAGATACTTCATGGTGTGTAGATCATCTCTGTGGGCCATGTGAATGTGGAGAAGGAAATCTTCGATCCATACTGCAGGGTCTGTTGTGCCATCGTATGATTCGATGTTTACGGGTTTGAACCCTTCTGGGAATTCATGATCCATCACTTTGTCAGTGAAGCAGAGGGGGTGTGCGGCGCCTCTGTGCTGGGCTATATGGCTACGCAGTTCGAATTGGTCTGGGTTGCTGTGTTCGGCCCGGCCGGACTTGTTGATAATGTATCCGGCGTGATGTTCATCGTCACGCACTAGGGCGCGCCCCCGCGATCCGTAGATCGATCTTGGCTGTCCTGCTTTGTTTTCCAGAATATCTTGCAGGTCTTGCTTGTTGCCTTCGGCCGTAGTGTATCGGCGTTGGGATGCGGGCTGATATTCAGGCTGATATCCCGTTTTATCCCGGCCACGGGGTGGACGGTCAGCCGTTTGGCGCTCGAGTCCATATTCCTCGGCTGCTAGGACTTCAGTCCATCTGTCTGTGAGCAGGTCTTGATCAGCTTGGAGTTGCTGCTTCTTCTTCTTCAGGCTCCTCGCTGTGGCTATAAGCCGACGCTTGAAGCACTCTTGCTCCACGGGATCCTCAGGCACGCCGAACTCGTCGTCACTGAGGCTAATCTCGTCTTCGGAGGGGGCATGTAGTTGTCCTCCTCCGGGTATCCGCCCGTCGCCTGTTCTTCTGGGCTGACCTGCTCATCTTCCTGTTCGACCTGCTCGAAGGCGGGCTGGTCAGGGTTGAAGGAAATATGCCCTAGAGGCAATAATAAAGTTATTATTTATTTCCTTATTTCATGATAAATGTTTATTATTCATGCTAGAATTGTATTAACCGGAAACATAATACATGTGTGAATACATAGACAAACATAGTGTCACTAGTATGCCTCTACTTGACTAGCTCGTGAATCAAAGATGGTTAAGTTTCCTAGCCATAGACATGAGTTGTCATTTGATTAAATAGATCACATCATTAGGAGAATGATGTGATTGACATGACCCATTCTGTTATCCTAGCACTTGATTGTTTAGTATGTTGTTATTGCTTTCTTCATGACTTATACATGTTCCTGTAACTATGAGATTATGCAACTCCCGTTTACCGGAGGAACACTTTGTGTGCTACCAAACGTCTAACGTAATCGGGTGATTATAAAGGAGCTCTACAGGTGTCTCCGAAGGTACATGTTGGGTTGGCATATTTCGAGATTAGGTTTTGTCACTCCGATTGTCGGAGAGGTATCTCTGGGCCCTCTCGGTAATGCACATCACTATAAGCCTTGCAAGCAATGTAGCTAATGAGTTAGTTACGGAATGATGCATTACGTAACGAGTAAAGAGACTTGTCGGTAACAAGATTGAACTAGGTATTGGATACCGACGATTGAATCTCGGGCAAGTAACATACCGACGACAAAGGGAACAACATATGTTGTTATGCGGTTTGACCGATAAAGATCTTCGTAGAATATGTAGGAGCCAATATGAGCATCCAGGTTCCGCTATTGGTTATTGACCGGAAACGTGTTTCGGTCATGTCTACATAGTTCTCGAACCCGTAGGGTCCGCATGCTTAAGGTTTCGATGACAGTTTTATTATGAGTTTATGAGTTTTGATGTATCGAAGGAGTTCGGAGTCCCGGATGAGATCGGGGACATGACGAGGAGTCTCGAAATGGTCAAGACGTAAAGATCGATATATTGGACGACTATATTCGGACATCGGAAAGGTTTCGAGTGATTCGGGTATTTTCGGGGGTACCGGGGAGTTACGGGAATACGAGGTAGAAGCAATGGGCCTCATTGGCCAAGTGGTGGAAGAGAGGAGGCAGGGCGCGCGGCCCCCCTAGCCCAAACCGAAAGTGAATAGGGGGCCGGCCCCCCTTTCCTCCTTTTCCTCCCTCTCCTTCCTTCTCCTTCTCCTTCCCTTCCTTCCCCTCTCCTAGTTGGACTAGGAAAGGAGGGAGTCCTACTCCCGGTGGGAGTAGGACTCCTCCCTGGCGCGCCCTCCCTTGGCCGACCGCCCCCTCCCCCTTGCTCCTTTATATACGGGGGCAGGGGGGCACCCCATAACACACAAGTTGATCTTTGTGATCGTTCCTTAGCCGTGTGCGGTGCCCCCCTCCACCATATTCCACCTCGGTCATATTGTTGTGGTGCTTAGGCGAAGTCCTGCGTCGGTAGAACATCATCATCGTCACCACACCGTCGTGCTGACGGAACTCATCCCCGAAACCCTGCTGGATCGGAGTCCGGGGATCGTCATCGAGCTGAATGTGTGCTGAACTCGGAGGTGCTGTACGTTCGGTGCTTGGATCGGTCGGATCGTGAAGACGTACGACTACATCAACCACGTTGTCATAATGCTTCCGCTTACGGTCTACGAGGGTACGTGGACAACACTCTCCCCTCTCGTTGCTATGCATCACCATAATCTTGCGTGTGCGTAGGAAAATTTTGAAATTACTACGTTCCCTAACAGTGGCATTCGAGCCTAGTTTTATGCGTAGATGTTATATGCACGAGTAGAACACAAGTGAGTTGTGGGTGATACAAGTCATAATGCTTACCAGCATGTCATACTTTGGTTCGGCGGTATTGTTGGATGAAGCGGCCCGGACCGACATTACACGTACGCTTACGCGAGACTGGTTCTACCGACGTGCTTTGCACACAGGTGGCTGGCGGGTGTCTGTTTCTCCAACTTTAGTTGAACCAAGTGTGGCTACGCCCGGTCCTTGCGAAGGTTAAAACAAAACTAACTTGACAAACTATCGTTGTGGTTTTGATGCGTAGGTAAGAACGCTTCTTGCTCAGCCCGTAGCAGCCACGTAAAATTTGCAACAACAAAGTAGAGGACGTCTAACTTGTTTTTGCAGGGCATTTTGTGATGTGATATGGTCAAGACGTGATGCTATATTTTATTGTATGAGATGATCATGTTTTGTAACCAAAGTTATCAGCAACTGGCACGAGCCATATGGTTGTCGCTTTATTGTATGAAATGCAAATGCCCTGTAGTTGCTTTACTTTATCACTAAGCGGTAGCGATAGTCATAGAAGCAATAGATGGCGTAACGACAACGATGCTACGATGGAGATAAAGGTGTCGCGCCGGTGACGATGGTGATCACGGCGGTGCTTCGGAGATGGAGATCACAAGCACAAGATGATGATGGCCATATCATATCACTTATATTGATTGCATGTGATGTTTATCCTTTATGCATCTTATCTTGCTTTGATTGACGGTAGCATTTTAAGATGATCTCTCACTAAAATTATCAAGAAGTGTTCTCCCTAAGTATGCACGGTTGCGAAAGTTCTTCGTGCTGAGACACCACATGATGATCGGGTGTGATGGGCTCTACGTTCAAATACAACGGGTGCAAAACAGTTGCACACGCGGAATACTCAGGTTAAACTTGACGAGCCTAGCATATAACAGATATGGCCTCGGAACACGGAGACCGAAAGGTCGAGCGTGAATCATATAGTAGATATGATCAACTTAGTGATGTTCACCATTGAAAACTACTCCATCTCAGGTGATGATCGGTCATGGTTTAGTTGATTTGGATCACGTGATAACTTAGATGACTAGAGAGATGTCTGTCTAAGTGGGAGTTCTTAAGTAATATGATTAATTGAACTTAAATTTATCATGAACTTAGTCCTGGTAGTATTTTGCAAATTATGTTGTAGATCAATAGCTTGTGTTGGTTCTTTCATATGTTTATTTTGATATGTTCCTAGAGATAATTGTGTTGAAAAATGTTAGTAGCAATGATGCGGATTGGATCCGTGATCTGAGGTTTATCCTCATTGCTGCACAGAAGAATTATGTCCTTAATGCACCGCTAGGTGATGTACCTATTGCGGGGAGCGGATGCGAGGCGTTATGAGCGTTTGGCTAGTTCAATATGATGACTACTTGATAGTTTAGTGCACCATGCTTAATGGCTTAGAATCGGGACTTCAAAGATGTTTTGAACATCATGGACCATATGAGATGTTCCAGGAATTGAAGTTAATATTTCAAGCAAATACCCGAGTTGAGAGATATGAAGTCTCCAATAAGTTCTATAGCTAAAAGATGGAGGAGAATCGCTCAACTAGTGAGCATGTGCTCAGATTGTCTTGGTACTTCAATCGCTTGAATCAAGTGGGAGTTAATCTTCCGAGATAAGATAGTGATTGATGAATTCTCTAGTCACCATCACTAAGTTACTAGAACTTCGTGATGAACTATAGTATGCAAGGGATGACAAAAATGATTCCCGAGCTCTTTGTGATGTTGAAATCGACGAAGGTAGAAATCAAGAAAGAGCATCAAGTGTTGATGATTGACAAGACCACTAGTTTCAAGAAAAGGGCAAAGGAAAGAAAGGAAACTTCAAGTAGAATGGCAAACAAGTTGTCACTCCGTGAAGAAGACCAAAGCTAGACCAAAGCACAAACCGAGTGCTTACCTTTGCAAAGGTAATGGTCCTTTGGAGCGGAAATGCCCTAAACATTTGGTGGATAAGAAGGATGGCAAAGTGAACAAGGGTATATTTGATATACATGTTATTGATGTGTGCCTTACTAGTGTTTACAGTAGCCCCTGAGTATTTGATGCTTGTTCGGTTGCTAAGATTGGTGACTCGAAACAGGAGTTACAGAATAAACAGAGACTAGTTGAAGGGGAAGTGATGATGAGTGTTGGAAGTAGTTCCAAGATTGATATGATCATCATCGCACACTCCCTATACTTTCGGGATTAGTGTTAAACCTAAATAAATGTTATTTGGCGTTTGCGTTGAGCATGAATATGATTTGATCATGTTTATTGCAATACGGTTATTCATTTAAAGTCAGAGAATAATTGTTGTTCTGTTTACATGAATAAAACCTTCAAATGGTCATACACCCAATGAAAATAGTTTGTTGGATCTCGATCGTAGTGATACACATATTCATAATATTGATGCCAAAAGATGTAAAGTTAATAATGATAGTGCAACTTATTAGTGGCACTGCCGTTTGGATCATATCGGTGTAAAGCGCATGAAGAAACTCCATAAAGATGGATTTTCGGAATCACTTGGTTATGAATCATTTGATGCTTGCGAACCGTGCCTTTTGGGCCAGACGACTAAAACTCCGTTCTCCGGAACAATGGAACGAGGTACTGACTTATTGGAAATAATACATACCGATGTGTGCGATCCGATGAGTGTTAAGGCTCACGGCGGGTATTGTTATTTTCTGACCTTCACAGATGATTTGAGTAGATATGGGTATATCTACTTAATGAAACATAAGTCTGAAATAGTTGAAAGGTTCAAAGAATTTCAGAGTGAAGTGGAAAAATCATCGTAACAAGAAAATAAAGTTTCTATGATCTGATCGTAGAGATGAATATTTGAGCTACGAGTTTGGCCTTCATTTTAAACAATGTGGAATAGTTTCACAGTTCACGCCACATGGAACACCACAGCGTAATGGTGTGTCCGAACATCGTAACTGCACTTTATTGGATATGGTGCGATCTATGATGTATCTTACCGATTTACCACTAGCAATTGCCACATTTTATGAAATCGGGCAAATGGATGTCAAAACTACATTCCTTAATGGTTTTCCTAAAGAAGAGTTGTATATGATGCAACCAGAAGGTTTTGTCAATCCTAAAGGTGCTAACAAAATGTACAAGCTCCAGCAATCCATCTATGGACTGGTGCAAGCATCTCAGAGTTGGAATATACGCTTTGATAAGTTGATCAAAGCATATAGTTTATACAGACTTGCGGTGAAGCATATATTTACAATAAAGTGAGTGGGAGAACTACCGCATTTCTGATAAATATATGTGAGTAACATATTGTTGATCAGAAATGATGTAGAATTTTTTTGGAAAGCATAAAGGAGTATTTGAAAGGAGTTCTTTAAAAGAAAGACCTCGGTGAAGCTGCTTACACATTGAGCATCAATGATCTATAGAGATAGATCAAGACGCTTGATAAGATTTTTCAATGAGTACATACCTTGATAAGATTTTGAAGTAGTTCAACAGTCAAAGGAGTTCTTGCCTGTGTTCTAAGGTGTGAAGTTGTGTAAGACTCAAAATCCCGACCACGGCAGAAAATAGAAAAGAGAATGAAAGTCATTCCCTATGCCTCAGTCATAGGTTCTATAAAGTATGCTATGCTATGTACCAGACCTATTGTATACCTTGTTCTGAATTTGGTAAGGGAATACAATAGTGATCTAGGACTAGATCACTGGACATTGGTCAAGAATATCCTTAGTGAGGACTAAGGACATATTTCTCGATTATGGAAGTGATAAAAGAGCCCGTCGTAAAGAGTTACATCGGTGCAAACTTTTACACCAATCCAGATGACTCTAAGTCTCAATCTGGATACATATTGAAAGTGGGAGCAATTAGCTAGAGTAGCTCCGTGCAGAGCATTGTAGACATAGAATATTTGCAAAATACATACGACTCTGAATGTGACAGACCCATTGACTAAACTTCTCTCATGAGCAAAACATGATCACACCTTAGTACTCTCTGGGTGTTAATCACATAGCTATGTGAACTAGATTATTGACTCTAGTAAACCCTTTGGGTGTTGGTCACATGACGATGTGAACTATGGGTGTTAATCATATACATATATGAATATTGGTGTTAAATCACATGGCAATGTGAACTAGATTATTGACTCTAGTGCAAGTGGGAGACTGAAGGAAATATGCCCTAGAGGCAATAATAAAGTTATTATTTATTTCCTTATTTCATGATAAATGTTTATTATTCATGCTAGAATTGTATTAACCGGAAACATAATACATGTGTGAATACATAGACAAACATAGTGTCACTAGTATGCCTCTACTTGACTAGATCGTGAATCAAAGATGGTTAAGTTTCCTAGCCATAGACATGAGTTGTCATTTGATTAAATAGATCACATCATTAGGAGAATGATGTGATTGACATGACCCATTCTGTTATCCTAGCACTTGATTGTTTAGTATGTTGTTATTGCTTTCTTCATGACTTATACATGTTCTTGTAACTATGAGATTATGCAACTCCCGTTTACCAGAGGAACACTTTGTGTGCTACCAAACGTCACAACGTAACTAGGTGATTATAAAGGAGCTCTACAGGTGTCTTCGAAGGTACATGTTGGGTTGGCGTATTTGGAGATTAGGTTTTGTCACTCCGATTGTCGGAGAGGTATCTCTGGGCCCTCTCGGTAATGCACATCACTATAAGCCTTGCAAGCAATGTAGCTAATGAGTTAGTTACGGAATGATGCATTACGTAACGAGTAAAGAGACTTGCCGGTAACGAGATTGAACTAGGTATTAGATACCGACGATCGAATCTCGAGCAAGTAACATATCGATGACAAAGGGAACAACGTATGTTGTTATGCGGTTTGACCGACAAAGATCTTCGTAGAATATGTAGGAGCCAATATGAGCATCCAGGTTCCACTATTGGTTATTGACCGGAAACGTGTTTCGGTCATGTCTACATAGTTCTCGAACCCGTAGGGTCCGCACGCTTAAGGTTTTGATGACAGTTTTATTATGAGTTTATGAGTTTTGATGTACCGAAGGAGTTCAGAGTCCCAGATGAGATCGGGGACATGACGAGGAGTCTCTAAATGGTCGAGACGTAAAGATCGATATATTGGACGACTATATTCGGACATCGGAAAGGTTCCGAAGGATTCGGGTATTTTCGGGGGTATCGGGGAGTTACGGCAATACGAGGAAGAAGCAATGGGCCTCATGGGCCAAGTGGTGGAAGAGAGGAGGCAGGGCGCGCGGCCCCCTAGCCCAAACCGAATGGGACTAGGGGGCCGGCTCCCCTTTCCTCATTTTCCTCCCTCTCCTTCCTTCTCCTTCTCCTTCCCTTCCTTCCCCTCTCCTAGTTGGACTAGGAAAGGAGGGAGCCCTACTCCCGGTGGGAGTAGGACTCCTCCCTGGCGCGCCCTCCCTTGGCCGGCCGCCCCCTCCCCCTTGCTCCTTTATATACGGGGGCAGGGGCACCCCATCACACACAAGTTGATCTTCGTGATCATTCCTTAGCCGTGTGCGGTGCCCCCCTCCACCATATTCCACCTCGGTCATATCATTGCGGTGCTTAGGCGAAGCCCTGCGTTGGTAGAACATCATCATCATCACCACGCCATCGTGCTGACGGAACTCATCCCCAAAACCCTGCTGGATCGGAGTCCAGGGATCGTCATCGAGCTGAACGTGTGCTGAACTCGGAGGTGCCGTATGTTCGGTGCTTGGATCGGTCGGATCATGAAGACATACGACTATATCAACCACGTTGTCATAACGCTTCCGCTTACGGTCTACGAGGGTACGTGGACAACACTCTCCCCTCTTGTTGCTATGCATCACCATGATCTTGCGTGTGCGTAGGAAAATTTTGAAATTACTACGTTCCCTAACAAGGGTTATATTCCTCTTCGGAGCCATTCGGATTGCTTTCGTCTCCGGGGCCGGTATTGCTGTGGCAGGGCTTGGAGCGGCGCCGACGACGCCCATGCTTTGATTTTCTTCCCGAGGGGTTATCCTCCGTTGCCTCGTCGCCATTGGTTTCCTTCGGAGTGTCCACCATATATATATCATATGAGGAGGTGGCCGTCCACCGCCCTATAATTCTCCTGCATCATCGTCCATACCGTCGATGTCTTCAGAGTCGAAGTTAAGCACGTCGGTTAAATCATCGACTGTGGCAATGAAGTGGGTGGTGGGTGGGCAACGAATTCCGTCGTCGTCTGCTTCCCACTCAAGCCGGACATAGTTCGGCCCAGAGCCTCCTGACAAAGAGAGAGACTTCAATGAGTTCAGCATGTCGCCAATGGATCGGGAACGCGCGGACTAGAACCTACACCCGGATACGAATCCTGGGGTCCGGAGTCACAGGCTTCCTCAGAAGTGAGGCCTGTGTTCAGCTCTACCGCCGATGAGGGTACAGCCTACGGGGCGGGGTCCATCCCTCTGTCCCCAGGCAACGCAGATCTGCTCCGGATTGGAGTCGGGGCTACTGCGGGTGATATCCAGTGTTGTCCGACGGCGAGTTCGAGCCATGCTCGTTGTGACTGTCCGGTGCTCCTGGCGCTGGCCCGAATCCGTCGAAGATCAAAATCTTCGCGGATATCCGCCGTGTAGTTCAGGTTTCAGAACCTGATTTGATGGCCAGGGGCGTAGCTATTGATCTGCTCCAGATGCCCAAGCGAATTGGCCCGCAGTGCGAAGCCGCCGAACACGAAGATCTGTCCGGGGAGGAAAGTCTCGCCCTGGACCGTGTCGTTCATGATGATTGAAGGAGCCATCGAGCCCGACAGCGACGACACAGAGGAACTCTCAATGAAAGCACCAATGTCGGTGTCAAAACCGGCGGATCTCGGGTAGGGGTCCCGATCTGTGCGTCAAGGCTGATGGTAACAGGAAGCAAGGGACACAGATGTTTACCCAGGTTTGGGCCCTCTCAATGGAGGTAACACCCTACTTCCTGCTTGATTAATATTGATGATATGGGTAGTACAAGAGTAGATCTACCACGAGATCGTAGAGGCTAAACCTTAAGAGCTAGCCTATGATGGTATGATTGTAATTGTGATCGGCCTTCTAAGGACCAACCTCTCTGGTTTATATAGACACCGGAGAGGCTAGGGTTTACATGGAGTCGGTTACAAGGAAGGAAACACAATATCTGGATCGCCAAGCTTGCCTTCCACGCCAAGGAGAGTCCCATCCGGATACGGGCCGAAGTCTTGAGTCTTGTATCTTCACGCTTCAATAGTCCGGACGTTGTACACAGTCTGGCTGTCCAGATACCCCCTAATCCAGGACTCCCTCATCTGGTCTTCTTGCTCCAGCCGCCCAAAGTAGCGCCGGTTGTGCCGCATGCTCCTGCCTCCCGTGGCCGGCTGTGCTGCCGCGGAGGCCTCACCGCCCCCTACTATTCCCACCGCTGGCCATGCCCTGCGGCGACGACAACCTCACACCAGAGCCGAACCAGTGAACCCTCGTACTCCTCTCCGCGCGGTCTTCCACTGTCGCGTCTTCCCCGGCTCTGAGTCGTCCCCTTCCTAGGCCTCGCCGTCGTCCATTGCCGTGGTGCTCTCGGCGCGGCGTGGTCAACGTGGTCAAGGAACGACTTCCATCGGACGTGGACTGTACGTGGAGAGGCTGACAGCTGGGTCCACGGCCGCAGCAAGGAAGTGTCTCCTTATTATGCGGAAAATAATGATTCCTCCACCTGACAGCAGGGACCCACCAGACGGGCAACCGTATTTCACGAAAAAAATGTTTCCCCCTGACTGCTGGGACCCAGCAGCTACATCTTCGTACGCAAGGAAGTGCGTCCGGGAAAAAAAACTATTCGCCCCCCTGACTGTTGGGACCCACCAGCTACATCTTCGCATGCAAGGAAGTGCCTGACAGTCGGGACCCACCTGGTCGAATCGTACGTAGCATTGTTGTTCTGGTCATGAACGTGTACGTACATATATAATGGGCGATATAGAGGCGCACACGTGTCGTAGTAGAGGCGCGCACGTAGCATGTACACGTACGTACAGCGGCCAGTGTGCAAGAAAGAAAATACTGTCACGTATGTTTACATACGGGCGGGGTCTCGAACGCCTACTCGCGCATACGTACGGCTAGGGCTCGTGTACATGGCTGGGTCGAAACGGAGAAATAGCATCGTCGTCATGTTCATGGGGAGGCAAGGGAATGCGTCGTGTTTATCGGGAGGCAAAGGAACGCGTGGGAGCCAACCGGCTGGGTCGGAACGGAATGCATCGTCGTGTTCATCGGGAGGGCTTGGACGGAACAGGCAATGGAAACGAGGCCTGGCGTACCGCAGAACGGAGGAAACGTCCTTGTGTTCGACCGGCCACGTTTGAAACAGGATCTTGTTCATCGGGAGGGGTCTGGCGTACCGCAAAACGGAGGAAGCGGACCTCCTACGATCAAAACGAGGGTCCTATTGATCGGGAGGGGTGCGGCGTATCGCAAAGCGGACGAAACGGACTTGTGTTGGAGCGCTACGGTCGAAACAGGAGTCATGTTCATCGGGAGGGGTGTGGCGTACCGCAAAACGGGACTCCATGGGATACTGTTCATCTCCACCGTCGACCTCCTCTAGCCTCCACGGGCTACCGTCGACCTCCTCCAGCCTCCACGGGCTCCTGTTCATCCAGCCTCCACCGTGCGCTACTCCACCGGCTACTATTCAACCACCCATCCACAGGCACCCCTCCACCATCTATTGTTCATCCAGCCCTCCACGGGGTCGTCCTGTTCATCCAGCCCTCCACACCAGAGGGTCCTGTTCATCCAGAGGCAACGCCACCGCTCAGTGTTCATCCACCCCACCCCCGCAACGCTCACTGTCCATCCCAGAGGCAACATCGATTGGCTTCAGTTAGCAGTAGTAGCTAAGGAATCGCTCGATCGGGTTCAGTTAATAGCCATCGATCGATCGCTCGGGTTCAGTAACGCGTAGCCTGCAGTGCAATCGCTCGGGTTCAGTTAGAGCCCAACGCCCTCGCTCGGGTTTAGTTAGAGCCAACGCCTCGCACACACGCATGTACGTGTACGAGAGAAACGCACATCGCTCGGCCCCCGACCGCCCATCGTAACCGGGAACTCCCCGAAATTTTCCTCGCTCTCGCTTCTACCATGGTGTTTTCCGTCATGGACGGCCCAAAGAATGTCATGCAGCTGCGTCTCCGGCCCGCCCAGGACGAAAAGCCCATTTTCTATCATAATTTTTTGTCATAGAAGTAGGAGCCCACCACATCTATGATGATACCGGGTTTTGTCACAATTATCATCACAGAAGTGTCATATGTATGACATAAAAAAATTTCGTTGGGCCCAAAATGTCACAGATGTGTCTTTTTTTTTGTACTGCACTATTCCGAATGAGAAGAATTTTTGCTTATGTGGAGAGTAGTAAAATTTCTATGCTTGTATATCATGAAAAGAATGCTGTATGTGATGGTTGTATTGTTAAACTCATTCATTATGCTACTAAAAAATATTATGAGGGGGGAATATATGCTTGTAGGTGTTGCAATAATATCAAGTTTCCTCTCTGTGTGCTTAAAGTTTCGAAGTTATACTTGTTTTGCCTTCCTATGCTAGTTGATTCTTGTTACCTTAAATTGTGTGCTCACAAAATCCCTAGGCATAGGAAGTGGGTTAGGTTTAAATTTGCTAGTCATATTCTTCATGATGCTCTCTTTATGTTTCAATTCTTATCTTTTATGTGAGCATCATTGAAGTCATCATGCCTAGCTAAAAGGCATTAAAGAAAAGCGCTTGTTGGGAGACAACCCAATATTTACCTTTACTGTTTTTGTGTGTACACATGATTAAGATACTGTAGTAATCATGTTTTATAGCTTTTTTTCAATAAAGTGCCAACTAAGACCTTTGGGAAGACTTGGGCGAAAGTTAATATGATCTTGCTGTAAAAAAAACAGAAACTTTGCGCTCACAAGATGAGCTGTCATATTTTACAGAAGAGCGATTTTGAGTTCATTCTTTTTGCAGAAGATTAATAGAAAAATTCCTCTCGTCCACCAATTTATTTCAGAATTTTTGGAGTAGCACAAGTATGGTGGTTGTTCAGATCCATACGGACTGTTCTGTTTCTGGCAGATTCTATTTTTAATGCATAGTTTGCATGTTTTCTAGTTTCTATGGCTTATATTGCTCAATATAAATTGTAGAAATGATATGGTACAGTAGGCATTCTGTGAGAACAATTATGAATCTTGTCTTTTATAGTATCAAAGTGAATGATTTACTCTTTATCATACTAACCCATCTCACGAAGTTCCGTTAAGTTTTGTGTGATTGAAGTTTTCAAGTTTTGAGTGAGATATCGATATGAGGAGAATAAGGAGTGGAAAGACTCTAAGTTTGGGGATGCCCAAGGCACCCCAAGGTAATATTCAAGGAATACTCAAGCGCCTAAGCTTCGGGATGCCCCGGAAGGCATCCCCTCTTTCGTCTTCAAAACCATCGGTATACCTTACCCGGAGTTATATTTTTATTCGTCACATGATATGTTTTTTGCTTGGAGCGTGTTTTCATTTTACTTGCTGTTTGAATAATATAATTGGATCTGAAATCTTGAATGAAAAAGAATCCTCCCATGGCTAGTTAATCTTTTTGGAGTAGTTTTCCATTTACTAACTGATACATCTCCAACGTACCTATAATTTTTGATTGTTACATGCTATTATATTATCCATATAGGATGTTTTATATGCATTTATATGCTATTTGGGACTAACCTATTAACCGGAGGCCCAGTGCAAATTGCTGTTTTTTGCCTATTTTAGTGTTTCGCAGAAAAGGGATATTAAACGGAGTCCAAACGGAATGAAACCTTCGGCAGAACCGTTTTTCGAACAAACGCAATCCAAGAGACTTGGAGTGGACGTCAAGGAAGCAACGAGGCGGACACGAGGTAGGAGGGCGCACCTCCCACCCTCGTGCGCCCCTCGTGGCTCCCCTGACCGACTTCTTTCGCCTATATATACTCATATACCCTGAAAACATCCGGGAGCACAATAGATCGGGAGTTCCGCCGCCACAAGCCTCTGTAGCCACCAAAAACCAATCGGGACCCTGTTCCGGCACCCTGCCGGAGGAGGGATCCATCACCGGTGGACATCTTCATCATCCCGGCGCTCTCCATGACAAGGAGGGAGTAGTTCACCCTCCGTGCTGAGGGTATGTACCAGCAGCCATGTGTTTGATCTCTCTCTCTCTCTCTCTCTCTCTGTCTCTCTCTCTCGGGTTCTTCAGATGGTACGATCTTGATGTATCGCGAGCTTGGCTATTATAGTTGGATCTTATGATTTTTCTCCCCCTCTACTCTCTTGTAATGGATTGAGTTTTTCCTTTGAAGTTATCTTATCGGATTGAGTCTTTAAGGATTTGAGAACACTTGATGTATGTCTTGCATGTGCTTATCTGTGGTGACAATGGGATATTCACGTGATCTACTTGATGTATGTTTTGGTGATCAACTTGCAGGTTCAGTGACCTTGTGAACTTATGCATAAGGGTTGGCACACGTTTTCATCTTGACTCTCTGGTAGAAACTTTGGGGCACACTTTGAAGTACTTTGTGTTGGTTTCAATAGATGAATCTGAGATTGTGTGATGCATATTGTATAATCATACCCACGGATACTTGAGGTGACATTGGAGTATCTAGGTGACATTAGGGTTTTGATTGATTTCTATCTTAAGGTGTTATTCTAGTACGAACTCTATGATAGATCGAACGGAAAGAATAGCTTCGTGTTATTTTATTACAGACTCTTGAATAGACCGATGAGAAAGGATAACTTTGAGGTGGTTTCGTACCCTACCATAATATCTTCATTTGTTCTCCGCTATTAGTGACTTTGGAGTGACTCTTTGTTGCATGTGGATGGATAGTTATATGATCCAATTATGTTATTATTGTTGAGAGAACTTGCACTAGTGAAAGTATGAACCCTAGGACTTGTTTCCTACCATTGCAATACTGTTTACGCTCACTTTTACCGCTTGCTACCTTGCTGTTTTTATATTTTTCAAATTACAAAAACCTATATCTACCATTCATATTGCACTTGTATCACCATCTCTTTGCCGAACTAGTGCACCTATACAATTTACCATTGTATTGGGTGTGTTGGGGACATAAGAGACTCTTTGTTATTTGGTTGCAGGGTTGTTTGAGAGAGAACATCTTCATCCTACGCCTCCCACGGATTGATAAACCTTAGGTCATCCACTTGAGGGAAATTTGCTACTGTCCTACAAACCTCTGCACTTGGAGGCCCAACAATGTCTACAAGGAGAAGGTTGCGTAGTAGACATCAAGCTCTTTTCTGGCGTCGTTGCCGGGGAGGCGAGGTAAGCGGCACTAACACCCCATCAACTAAGCTCTTTTCTGGCGCCGTTGCTGGGGAGGTGAGTGCTTGAAGGTATATATTTAGATCTTGCAATCGAATCTTTTAGTTTCTTGTTTTATCATTAGTTTAGTTTATAAAAGAAAACTAAAAAAATGGAATTGAGGGTGCCTCGTATGCTTCATATTTTTAATGTCTTCCATGAAAACAAGGATTCCGATAATTGTGTTCAATTGCTAGAGGAAGATTGCATTAGAATGTTTGGCACTAATATTTGAATGATGAGCAAGATTGCAATGTTGTTAGTACGAATTCCTTGAACATCCATGATGCTAATGATATGCAAAGCCACAAGTTTCGGGATGCTATGTTTGACGAATATGATATTTTTTGTCCCCCAAGTTTTGATGAGCAAATTTATTATGATGAAAGTATGCCTCCTATTTATGATGATTATTGTGATGATATGTACGCCATAAAAATAAACATAACCATGAAACTTGTCATCATGATTTTAATTTTCAATTGGATTATGCTTCACATGACAGTTATTTTGTTGAGTTTGCTCCCACTACTATTCATGAGAAGAAGTTTGCTTATGTGGAGAGTAGTAAAATTTATATGCTTGTGCATCATGAAAATAATGCTTTATGTTATTTATATATTGTTGAATTCATTCATGATGCTACTGAAAATTATTATGAGAAAGGAACATGTGTTCTTACATATTGCAATAATATCAAGTTTCCTCTCTATTTGTTGAAATTTCTGAAGTTACACTTGTTTTTCCTTCCTATGCAAGTTGATTCTTGTTCCCATAAATTGTTTGCTAACAAAATCCCTATGCATAGGAAGTGGGTTAGACTTAAATGTGCTAGTCATATTCTTCATGATGCTCCCTTTTATCTTTCAATTCTAATCTTTTATGCGAGCATCATTGAAATCATCATGCCTAGCTAAAAGGCATTAAATAAAAGCGCTTGTTGGGAGACAACCCAATATTTACCCCTACAGTTTTTGTGTGTTCACATGATTAAGCTACTGTATTAATCATGTTTTATAGCTTTTGTTTTAATAAAGTGCCAAGTAAAACCTTTAGGATAGCTTACTGTGATAGTTGTGTTGATCCTGCTGAAAATCAGAAACTTTTGCGCCCAGTAAATTAGTTTTGATAATTCACATAAACTGATTTTGATCTGATTATTTTTGCTATGGATTGGCACATAACTTTCTCAGGATCTCCTAATTTGGTAGAATATTTTGAGTTACAGAAGTATTCGAGAGTTACATATTACTACAGACTGTTCTGTTTTTGACAGATTCTGTTTTCTATGTGTTGTTTGCTTATTTTGATGAATCTATGAGTAGTATCGGAGGGTATGAACCATAAAGAAGTTGTAATACAGTAGATATTATACCAATATGAATTTAGAATGAGTTCACAACAGTACCTAAGTGGTGGTTTACCTTCATATACTAACGGAGCTTACAAGTTTTTTGTTGAGTTTTGTGTTGTGAAGTTTTCAAGTTTTGGGTGAAGCTTCGATGGACTACGGAATAAGGAGTGGCAAGAGCCTAAGCTTGGGGATGACCAAGGCACCCCAAGGGAATATTCAAGGACAACCAAGAGCCTAAGCTTGGGGATTTCCCGGAAGGCATCCCCTCTTTCGTCTTCGTTCATCGGTAACTTTACTTGGAGCTATATTTTTATTCACCACATGATATGTGTTTTGCTTGGAGTGTCATTTTGTTTTATTTTGTTTCGCTTGCTATTTGAATAATATCCCAAGGTCTGAAATTCTTAAATGTTAGAGAGTCTTCACGTAGTTGCATAATTATTCGACTACTCATTGATCTTCACTTATATCTTTCGGAGTAGTTTGTCATTTGCTCTAGTGCTTCACTTATATCCTTTTAGAGCTCGGCGGTGGTTTTATTTTGAAGAAATTGATGAACTCTCATGCTTCACTTATATTATTTTGAGAGTAAACAGCATGGTAATTTGCTTTGGTTATGAATTTAGTCCTAATATGATAGGCATCCAAGAGGGATATAATAAAAACTTTCATATAAAGTGCATTGAATACTATGAGAAGTTTGATTCTTTATGATTGTTTTGATATATGAAGATGGTGATATTAGAGTCATGCTAATGGAGTAGTTGTGAATTTGAGAGATACTTGTGTTAGAGTTTGTGATTCCCGTAGCATGCACGTATGGTGAACCGTTATGTGATGAAATTGGAGCATGATTTATTTATTGATTGTCTTCCTTATGTGTGGAGGTCGGGATCACGCGATGGTTAACTCCTACCAACCCTTCCCCTAGGAGCATGTGCGTAGTACTTTGATTTGATGACTTGTAGATTTTTGCAATAAGTATGTGAGTTCTTTATGACTAATGTTGAGTCCATGGATTATACGCACTCTCACCCTTCCACCATTGCTAGCCTCTCTTGTGCCGCGCAACTTTCGCCGGTACCATACACCCACCAAATAGCTTCCTCAAAACTGCAACCATACCTACCTATTATGGCATTTCCATAGCCATTCCGAGATATATTGCCATGCAACTTTCCACCGTTGCATTTATTATGACACGCTCCACCATTGTCATATTGCTTTGCATGATCATGTAGTTGACATCGTATTTGTGGCAAAGCCACCATTCATAATTCTTTCATACATGTCACTCCTGATTCATTCCCGGTACACCGCTGGAGGCATCCACGTAGAGTCATATTTTGTTCTAAGATTCTTGAGTTGTAAGTAGATAAAAGTGTGATGATCTTCATTATTAGAGCATTGTCCCCTGTGAGGAAAGGATGATGGAAGCAATGATTCTCACAGGTTGGGATGAGTCTCCGGACTTTATGAAAAATAAAGAGGCCAAAGAAGCCCAAATAAAAAAAAGAGGCCAAAGAAGCCCACCAAAAAAAGAGAAAAAGAGAGAAGGGACAATGTTACTATCCTTTCACCACACTTGTGCTTCAAAGTAGCACCATGATCTTCAAGATAGAGAGTCTCCTATGTTGTCACCTTCATATGCTAGTGGGAATTTTTCATTATAGAACTTGGCTTGTATATTCCAATGATGGGCTTCCTCAAATTGCCGCAGGTCTTCGTGAGCAAGCAAGTTGGATGGACACCCACTTAGTTTCTTTTGATGAGCTTTCATACATTTATAGCTCTAGTGCATCCGTTGCATGGCAATCCCTACTCACTCACGTTGATATCTATTAATGGGCATCTCCATGGCCCGTCGATATGCCTAGTTGATGTGAGACTATCTTCTCCTTTTTTGTCTTCTCCATAACCACCATATTCTATTCCACCTATAGTGTTATGTCCACGGCTGACGCTCATGTATTGCGTGAAGATTGAAAAACTTTGAAAATACTAAAGTATGAAAAGATTGCTTGGCTAAAACTGGGGTTGTGCATGATTTAAATATTTTGTGTAATGAAGATAGAGCATACCCAGACTATATGATTTTGTAGGGATAACTTTCTTTGGCCATGTTATTTTGAGAAGACATAATTACTTTGTTAGTATGCTTGAAGTATTATTACTCTTATGCCAACATTAAAAAAAATTCTTGAATCTTTCGGATCTGAAGATTCTTGCCACAATAGAGAATTACATGGATAAATATGTTAGGTAGCATTCCACATCAAAAGTTCTATTTTTATCATTTACCTATACGAGGATGAGCAGGAATTAAGCTTGGGGATGCTTGATATGTCTCCAACATATCTATAATTTTTGATTGTTCCACTCTAGGACGTTTTATATGTATTTATATGCTATTTTATATGATTTTTGGGACTAACCTATTAACCGGAGGCCCAATGCAAATTGCTGTCTTTTTTTCTATTTCAGTGTTTTCCAGAAAAGGAATATCAAACGGAGTCCAAATGGAATGAAACCTTCGGGAGAATCGTTTTTGGAACAAACGCAATCCAGGAGACTTGGAATGGACGTCAAGGAAGCAACAAGGCGGCCACGAGGTAGGAGGGCGCGCCCAGGGGGTAGGCGCGCCCCCACCCTCGTGCGCCCCTTGTGGCTCCCCTGACTGACTTCTTTCGCATATGTATACTTATATACCCTGAAAACATCCGGGAGCACAATAGATTGGGAGTTCCACTGCCGCAAGCCTCTATAGCCACCAAAACCAATCGGGACCCTGTTCCGGCACCCTGCCGGAGGGGGGATCCATCACCGATGGCCAACTTCATCATCCCGGTGCTCTCCATAACAAGGAGGGAGTAGTTCACCCTCGGGGTTGAGGGTATGTACCAGTAGCTATGTGTTTGATCTCTCTCTCTCTCTCGTGTTCTTGATATCGCACGATCTTGATGTATCGCGAGCTTTGCTATTATAGTTGGATCTTATTATGTTTCTCCCCCTCTACTCTCTTGTAATGGATTGAGTTTTCCCTTCGAAGTTATCTTATCGGATTGAGTCTTTAATGGTTTGAGAACACTTGATGTATGTCTTGCATGTGCTTATCTGTGGTGACAATGGGATATTCACATGATCTACTTGATGTATGTTTTGGTGATCAACTTGCGTCTTCAGTGACCTTGTGAACTTATGTATAGGGGTTGGCACACGTTTTTGTCTTAACTCTCCGGTAGAAACTTTGGGGCACTCTTTGAAGTACTTTGTGTTGGTTTGAATAGATGAATCTGAGATTGTGTGATGCATATTGTATAATCATACCCACGGATACTTGAGGTGACATTGGAGTATCTAGGTGACATTAGGGTTTTGATTGATTTGTATCTTAAGGTGTTATTCTAGTACGAACTCTATGATAGATCGAATGGAAAGAATAGCTTCGTGTTATTTTACTACAGACTCTTGAATAGATCGATCAGAAAGGATAACTTTGAGGTGGTTTCATACCCTACCATAATCTCTTCGTTTGTTCTCCGCTATTAGTGACTTTGGACTGACTCTTTGTTGCATGTTGATGGATAGTTATATGATCCAGTTATGTTATTATTGTTGAGAGAACTTGCACTAGTGAAAGTATGAACCCTAGGCCTTGTTTCCTACCATTGCAATACCGTTTACACTCAGTTTTATGCTTGCTACCTTGCTGTTTTTATATTTTCAGATTACAAAAACCTATATCTACCATCCATATTGACTTGTATCACCATCTCTTCGCCGAACTAGTGCACCTATACAATTTACCATTGTATTGGGTGTGTTGGGGACACAAGAGACTCTTTGTTATTTGGTTGCAGGGTTGTTTGAGAGAGACCATCTTCATCCTACGCCTCCGACGGATTGATAAACCTTAGGTCATCCACTTGAGGGAAATTTGCTACTGTCCTACAAACCTCTGCACTTGGAGGCTCAACAACGTCTACAAGGAGAAGGTTGCGTAGTAGACATCACTCACGTGCTTCACGTATATCCTATGAGTAAATGGTTGAATGAATTGAATATCAAAAATCTAAATTTATATATGTTTCATATGCTTATAACTTGGGGAGTAATGACTTCACACATAATATGTATAGGTAGTAAACTTATTGAAAGTTAGCAAACGCAGAATTGGTCACTTGAACAATTCATGAAAGAATATTGTGGGAAGAGAGATTTCACATAATATACTATCTTGGACATCTTTTGTAATTGTGAGCACTCATTAAAATATGACATGCTAAAATGTTGATGTTGGACAAGGAAGACAACTTAATGGGTTATGTTTTCCTATATCCTAAACATTATATTGTCTTGGATCATCCAACATGTTGAGCTTGCCTTTCCCTCTCATGCTAGCCAAATTCTTTGCATCAAGTAGAGATACTACTTGTGCTTCCAAACATCCCTTAAACCAGTTTTGCCATGACAGTCCACCATACCTACCTATGGATTGAGTAAGATCCTTCAAGTAAGTTTTCATCATGCATGCAATAAAAGTTACTTCTTAAATATGTATGATCTATTAGTGTGAAGAAAATAAGCTTTATACGAACTTGTGATAGGGAAGAAATAAAAGCGATAGACTACATAATAAAGGTCTTTTTCACAAGCGACAATATAAAGTGACATTCTTTTGCATTAAGATTTTGTGCATCCAACCATAAAAGCGCATGACAACCTATGCTTCCCTTAGCGAAGGGCCTATCTTTTACTTTTATATTCTACCCTTATACAAGATTCATGGTGATCATCACCTTCCTTTTTACACCTTTTCCTTTGGCAAGCACTTTGTGTTGGAGCGTGATACGTCTCCAACATGTCTATAATTTTTGATTGTTCCATGCTATTATATTACCCGTTTTGGATGTTTATGGGCTTTACTTTACACTTTTATGTCATTTTTGGGACTAACCTATTAACCTAGAGCCCAGTGCCAGTTTCTGTTTTTTCCATGTTTTTGAGTTTTACAGAAAAGGAATACCAAACGGAGTCCAATTGACATGCCAATTTTTGACGATTTTTTATGGACCAAAAGAAGCCCCCGGAGTAAAAGAGTTGGGCCAGAAGTGTCCCGAGCCGTCCACGAGGGTGGAGGGCGAGCCCTACCCCCATGGGCGTGCCCCTGCCTCGTGGACGACTCGGAGACCCCCTTGACGTGAGACTGATGCCAAAAATTCCTATAAATACCCAAACCTCTCAGAAAATAACCTAGATTCGGAGTTCTGGCGCCGCAAGCCTATGTAGCCACCAAAAACCAATCGGGACCCTGTTCCGGCACCCTGCCAGAGGGGGGATCCCTCACCGGTGGCCATCTTTATCATCCCGGCGCTCTCCATGACAAGGAGGGAGTAGTTCACCCTCGGGGCTGAGGGTATGTACAAGTAGCTATGTGTCTGATCTCTCTCTCTCTCTCTCTCGTGTTCTTGAGGTGATACGATCTTGATGTATCATGAGCTTTGCTATTATAGTTGGATCTTATGATGTTTCTCCCCCTCTACTCTCTTGTAATGGATTGAGTTTTCCCTTTGAAGTTATCTTGTCAGATTGAGTCTTTAAGGATTTGGGAACACTTGATGTATATCTTGTCGTGCTTATCTGTGGTGACAATGGGATATTCACGTGATCTACTTGATGTATGTTTTGGTGATCAACTTGCGGGTTCAGTGACCTTGTGAACTTATGCATAGGGGTTGGCACACGTTTTCGTCTTGACTCTCTGGTAGAAACTTTGGGGCACTCTTTGAAGTACTTTGTGTTGGTTGAATAGATGAATCTGAGATTGTGTGATGCATATCGTATAATCATGCCCATGGATACTTGAGGTGACATTGGAGTATCTAGGTGACATTAGGGTTTTGGTTGATTTGTGTCTTAAGGTGTTATTCTAGTACGAACTCTATGATAGATCGTACGGAAAGAATAGCTTCGTGTTATTTTACTACGGACTATTGAATAGATCGATCAGAAAGGATAACTTTGAGGTGGTTTCGTACCCTACCATAATCTGTTCATTTGTTCTCCGCTCTTAGTGACTTTGGAGTGACTCTTTGTTGCATGTTGAGGGATAGTTATGTGATCCAGTTATGTTATTATTGTTGAGAGAACTTGCACTAGTGAAAGTATGAACCCTAGGCCTTGTTTCCTAGCATTGCAATACCATTTGTCCTCACTTTTATCATAGTTACCTTGCTGTTTTTATATTTTCAGATTACAAAAACCTATATCTACCATCCATATTGCACTTGTATCACCATCTCTTCGCCGAACTAGTGCACCTATGCAATTTGCCATTGTATTGGGTGTGTTGGGGACACAAGAGACTCTTTGTTATTTGGTTGCAGGGTTGTTTGAGAGAGACCACATTCATCCTACGCCTCCCACGGATTGATAAACCTTAGGTCATCCACTTGAGGGAAATTTGCTACTGTCCTACAAACCTCTGCACTTGGAGGCCCAACAACGTCTACAAGAAGAAGGTTGTGTAGTAGACATCAAGCTCTTTTCTGGCGCCGTTGCCGAGGAGGTGAGTGGTTGAGTTTATATCTTTAGATCTTGCAATCGAATCATTTAGTTTCTTGTTTTATCACTAGTTTAGTCTGTAAAAGAAAACTACAAAAAAGGGAATTGAGTTTGTCTCATACGCTGCGTCTTTTTAATATCTTTCGTGAGAATGATGGAAAGGAAAATTGTGCTGAAGTGCTAGAAGAAGAAGTCTATAAAATGTTTGGCACTAAATCTTTGAATGATGAGCATGATTGCAATGTTGTTAGTATGAAATCTTTGAATATCCATAGTACTAATGATGATTCACTAGTTATGATGAAAATGTCTCCTATAAGCATGTCAATTTTTCTGGAGTGCATTGGGTTTCCAAGTACACACCAAATAGGGAAGATAGATATTTCAAGAGGCATAAGCAGTTAGAAACTAAATGGTTCCAAGAAAGGCTAAATGTGAGTGCTGAAAATTTAAAATTCCTTTGTCGTACTTGTGAACTTTGCAATGAACATGGTCATTTACATCTCCGATGCAAGTTGTTTCATGATCGAATCGTGTCCAAGAATTGTGATGATTTTATTTCCCTTGCAAATCATAATGAACTTAGTTTGCTTTTGGGTTATGAAGAAGTGAAACGTTTAATTAAGAACCTTCCAGAATTTGCCCATAAGAAATTCCTTGATATTGATCTAGAGGAGATTTATATGTATTGTGCGATGAATTGCATTGAAAATCCTTATATTGCCAATTACATAAAGAAAAGAAAGCAAATACAAGATGATGAGAATACTAATGAAAGGGAAGAGACTTCCCAATATCCTCCTATTATTTCTTATGATGAATCAGGTAACGAGGAGGAGATTTCTATTCAATCAATCTCATCAATAAGGAGCTCAAAGAAGAAGGTTGAACCCACACATGATGTGAAGAAGAAAAAGAAAAAATGGAGAAGCAAAGGTAAAAGGGTATCCCTCACAAATGATGTTTCTCCTATTACTCATTGTGATGACGATAACTGCTATACTATTGGTGCTATCCATACTATTAATGATGAGAGTGATTATGCTTATGATACGAAAGGGCCCAAGCTTGGGGAAGCTATGTTTGATGAGAATGACATATTTGAGAATATATTTGCTGCAATTAATCTTTGTCCCAAGCTTGGGGATGCTACGTTTAATGAAGATGATATTTTTAGCCTCCCAAGTTTTGATATGCAAATTTGTTATGATGATAGCATGCCTCCTACTTATGATGATTATATTGATTAAAGTGGGTTTGGAAGAGTGTCAACTTTAGGAAGTAATGATCCCACTATTTTGGAGGATGTTGAATCTTATTGTGATGAATATAAAGTGGATTTGGAGAGGTCATGACTTTATTTAGCGATGATTCCACTATCTTGGAAGAGGTTTCAATCGATTATGATGAGAACAAAGTTGCTAATTATGATGATTATTGTGATGAAACTTATGCTATAAGAAGTAGTGATGATTATATTTATAAAACTTGTCATGATTATGATTACCCTTTTTCTGAACATTACTCTTTTAATGTGGAAACAATTTTTAGTATTCGAGTCTCTTATGATATTCCCACTATTCCGAATAAGAAGAATTTTGCTTATGTGGAGAGTAGTAAATTTTCTATGCAAGTAGATCATGAAAAGAATGCTTTAGTTCCTGGTTAAATTGTTAAATTCATTCATGATGCTACTGAAAATTATTATGAGGGAGGAACATATACTTGTAGGAATTGCAATAATGTCAAGTTTCCTCTCTATGTGTTGAAAATCTTGAAGCTATGCTTGTTTTGCCTTCCAATGCTAGTTGATTATTGTTCCCATAAGTTGTTTGCTCACAAAATCCCAATGCATAGGAAGTGGGTTAGGCTTAAATGTGCTAGTCATATGCTTCATGATGCTCCCGTTATGTTTCAATTCTTATCTTTTATGTGAGCATCATTGGCATCATCATGCCTAGCTAAAAGGCAAAAAAGAAAAGCGCTTGTTGGGAGACAACCCAATATTTACCCTTACTGTTTTTGTGATTTCACATGATTATGCTACTGTACTAATCATGTTTTGTAGCTTTTGTTTCAATAAAGTGCCAAGTAAGACCTATAGGATAGCTTACGGTGATAGTTGTGTTGATCCTGCTGAAAATCAGAAACTTTTGCACCCAGTAAATTAGTTTTGATAATTCACAGAAACGTGATTTTGATATGATTCTTTTTTATCTGGATTGGTACACAAATTGCTAAGTTTTCCTAATTTGTAGAAGCTTTGGAGTTGCAGAAGTATACGTTTGATACAGATTACTACAGACTGTTCTGTTTTTGACGGATTCTATTTTCTATGTGTTGTTTGCTTATTTTGATCAATCTATGAGTAGTATCGGAGGGTATGAACCATAGAGAAGTTGGAATACAATAGATATTACACCAATATGAATTTAGAATGAGTACATAACAGTACCTAAGTGGTTATTTATTTTCTTATACTAACGGAGCTCATGAGTTTTCTGTTAAGTTTTGTGTTATGAAGTTTTCAAGTTTTGGGTAAAGATTCGATGGACTATGGAATAAAGGGTGGCAAGAGCCTAAGCTTGGGGATGCCCAAGGCACCCCAAGGTAATATTCAAGGACAACCAAGAGCCGAAGCTTGGGGATGCCCTGGATGGCATCCCCTCTTTCGTCTTCGTTCATCGGTAACTTTACTTGGAGCTATATTTTTATTCACCACATGATATGTGTTTTGCTTGGAGCATCATTTTCTTTTTTTTGTTTTTCTTGATATTTGAATAAAATACCTAGATCTGAAATTCTTAAATGTTAGAGAGTCTTCACATAGTTGCATAATTATTCGACTACTCATTGATCTTCAATTATATCATTCGGAGTAGTTTGTCATTTGCTCTAGTGCTTCACTTATATCTTTTTAGAGCATGGTGGTGGTTTTATTTTGAAGAAATAGATGAGCTCTTATGCTTCACTTATATTATTTTGAGAGCCTTAGAACAGCATGGTATTTGGTATGGTTATAAAATTGGTCCTAGAATGATGGGCATCCAAGTTGGGTATAATAAAAACTATCATAGAAAGTGAATTGGATGCTATGGTCAATTTGATGATTGATAATTGTTTTGAGATATGAGGATGGTGATATTAGAGTCATGCTAGTGGAGTAATTATGAATTTGAGGAATACTTGTGTTGAAGTTTGTGACTCCCGTAGCATGCACGTATGGTGAACCGCTTTGTGATGAAGTTGGAGTACGATTTATTTATTGATTGTCTTCCTTATAAGTGGCGGTCGGGGACGAGCGATGATCTTTTCCTACCAATCTATCCCCCTAGGAGCATGCGCATAGTACTTTGTTTCAATGACTTGTAGATTTTGCAATGAGTATATGAGTTCTTTATGACTAATGTTGAGTCCATGGATTATAAGCACTCTCACCCTTCCACCATTGCTAGCCTCTCTTGTGCGGCGCAACTTTCGCTGGTACCATACACCCACCATATACCTTCCTCAAAACAGCCACCATACCTACCTATTATGGCATTTCCATAGCCATTCCGAGATATATTGCCATGCAACTTTCCACCGTTCCGTTATCCATGACTCGCATCATCATTGTCATATTGCTTTTGCATGATCATGTAGTTGACATCGTATTCATGGCAAAGCCACCATTCTTAATTCTTTCATACATGTCACTCTTGATTCATTGCATATCCCGGTACACCACCGGAGGCATCCACATAGAGTCATATTTTGTTCTAAGTATTGAGTTGTAATTCTTGAGTTGTAAGTAAATAAAAGTGTGATGATCTTCATTATTAGAGCATTGTCCCAAGTGAGGAAAGGATGATGGAGACTATAATTCCCCCACAAGTCGGGATGAGACTTCGGACTAAAAAAAGAGAAAGGCCATAAAAAAGGCCCTAAAAAAGATAAAGGCCATAAAAAAGGGGAAGGCCCAAAAAAAGAGAGAAAAATAGAGAAGGGACAATGCTACTATCCTCTTTCCACACTTGTGCTTCAAAGTAGCACCATGATCTTCATGATAGAGAGTCTCCTATGTTGTCACTTTCATATACTAGTGGGAATTTTACATTATAGAACTTGGCTTGTATATTCCAATGATGGGCTTCCTCAAAATGCCCTAGGTCTTCGTGAGCAAGCAAGTTGGATGCACACCCAGTTAGTTTTTCTTTGAGCTTTCATACACTTATAGCTTTAGTGCATATGTTGCATGGAAATCCCTACTCACTCACATCGATATTTATTAATGGGCATCTCCATAGCCCATTGATACGCCTAGTTGATGTGAGACTATCTTCTCCCTTTTTGTCTTCTCCATAACCACCAATCTATTCCACATATAGTGCTATGTCCATGGCTCACGCTCATGTATTGCGTGAATGTTGAAAAAGTTTAAGAATACGAAAGTATGAAACAATTGCTTGGCTTTTCATCGGGGTTGTGCATGATTAAATATTTTGTGTGATGAAGATAGAGCATAGACAGACTATATGATTTTGTAGGGATAGCTTTCTTTAGCCATGTTATTTTGAGAAGACATGATTGCTTTGTTAGCATGCTTGAAGTATTATTGTTTTCATGTCAATATGAACTATTATCTTGAATCTTATGGATCTGAACATTCATGCCACAATAAAGTAAATTATATAGAGAAATATGCTAGGTAGCATTCCACATCAAAAAATCTGTTTTTATCATTTACCTACTCGAGGACGAGCAGGAATTAAGCTTGGGGATGCTTGATGCGTCTCCAATGTATCTATAATTTTTTATTGTTCCATGCTATTATATTACCCGTTTTGGATGTTTATGGGCTTTACTTTACACTTTTATATCATTTTTGGGACTAACCTATTAACCTAGAACCCAGTGCCAGTTTCTGTTTTTTCCTCGTTTTTGAGTTTTACAGAAAAGGAATACCAAACGGAGTCCAATTGACGTGCCAATTTTTGACAATTTTTTATGGACCAAAAGAAGCCCCCGGAGTAAAAGAGTTGGGCCGGAAGAGCCCCGAGCCATCCATGAGGGTGGAGGGCGAGCCCTACCCCCCTGGGCGCGCCCCCTGCCTCGTGGATGACTAGGAGACCCCCTTGACGTGAGAACGATGCCAAAAATTCCTATAAATACCCAAACCTCCAGAAAATAACCTAGATCAGGAGTTTTGCCACCGCAAGCCTATGTAGCCACCAAAAACCAATTGGGACCCTGTTCCGGCACCCTGTCGGAGGGGGGATCCCTCATCGGTGGACATCTTCATCATCCTGGTGCTCTCCATGATGAGGAGGGAGTAGTTCACCCTCGGGGCTAAGGGTATGTACAAGTAACTATGTGTTTGATCTCTCTCTCTCTCTCTCTCTCTCTCTCTCTCGTGTTCTTGAGGTGATACGATCTTGATGTATCGCGAGCTTTGCTATTATAGTTGGATCTTATGATGTTTCTCCCCCTCTACTCTCTTGTAATGGATTGAGTTTTCCCTTTGAAGTTATCTTGTCGGATTGAGTCTTTAAAGATTTAAGAACACTTGATGTATGTCTTGTCGTGCTTATCTGTGGTGACAATGGGATATTCACGTGATCTACTTGATGTATGTTTTGGTGATCAACTTGCGGGTTTACTGACCTTGTGAACTTATGCATAGGGGTTGGCACACGTTTTCGTCTTGACTCTTCGGTAGAAACTTTGGGGCACTCTTTGAAGTACTTTGTGTTGGTTGAATATATGAATCTGAGATTGTGTGATGCATATCGTATAATCATGCCCATGGATACTTGAGGTGACATTGGAGTATCTAGGTGACATTAGGGTTTTGGTTGATTTGTGTCTTAAGGTGTTAATCTAGTACGAACTCTATGATAGATCGAACGGAAAGAATAGCTTCATGTTATTTTACTACGGACTCTTGAATAGATCGATTAGAAAGGATAACTTTGAGGTGGTTTCTTACCCTACCATAATATCTTCGTTTGTTCTCCACTATTAGTGACTTTCGAGTGACTCTTTGTTGCATGTTGAGGGATAGTTATGTTATTATTGTTGAGAGAACTTGCACTAGTGAAAGTATGAACCCTAGGCCTTGTTTCCTAGCATTGCAATGCAGTTTGTGCGAACTTTTATCATTAGTTACCTTGCTGTTTTTATATTTTCAGATTGCAAAAACCTATATCTACCTTCCATATTGCACTTGTATCACCATCTCTTCGGTGAACTAGTGCACCTATACAATTTGCCATTGTATTGGGTGTGTTGGGGACACAAGAGACTCTTTGTTATTTGGTTGCATGGTTGTTTGAGAGAGACCATCTTCATCCTACGCCTCCCACGGACTGATAAACCTTAGGTCATCCACTTGAGGGAAATTTGGTACTGTCCTACAAACCTCTGCACTTGGATGTAGGTTTTCATAAATTATTATTTTAGACATTACCCTTGAAGTAAAAGATTGGGAGGCACTATAAGCCCCTATCTTTCTCTATGTCGGATTGAAACTTTGAAACCATATATATCACATGAGTTTTAGCAATTGTGACAGATTAAATGATAGTTGAGTATCTGGAGTTTGCTTCACCAAAGCTCTTACATAGACCCTTCCCAAAAATAAGATGAATTGCAATTGTTTGATGACTAAGAGCATGGTTTGTTAGTTTTCAAGAAAGTTTATGATCTATACTTTAACTTGTGAATAGCTTGTTACTTGATCACGAAAAGTTTTATGAGTTAAGCTACTATTATGATATATAATGATGCTAGAAAAAGTGATTGAAACTATCATTGATCAAACATAAGCGCTTGCTAGCATTCACACTTCATAAATTATTTATTTTATCATTTACCTACTCGAGGACGAGCAGGAATTAATCTTGGGGATGCTGATGCGTCTCCAACGTATCTATAATTTATGAAGTATTCATGCCATGTTTACAATAGTTTTATATGATTTTTGTATGATTTGATTACAACTAACCCGGACTGGCGCTGTTTTCAGCAGAACTACTGTGGTGTTGTTTTTGTGCAGAAATAAAAGTTCTCGGAATGTGCTAAAAATCAACGGAGATTATTTTGGGAAAATATAAAATACTGGAACAAAAATCTACCGGAGGGGAGTCCTGTGGGCTCCACGAGGGTGGGGGCGCGCCCCTGTGACTCGTGGACTCCCTGTGGGGCCCCTTGACTTGTCCTCGATGCCAACCTCTTCTATAAATACCCAAGCCTCCAGAAATTAACCTAGATCGGAAGTTCCACCACCGCAAGCCTCTGTAGCCACGAGAAATCAATCTAGGCCCTCTCTGGCACCCTGCCGGAGGGGGCCATCATCACCGGAGGCCATGGGGAAGGATCTTGGAGGGGCCATCATCGCCATGAAGGCCAAGGACCAGAGGGGGAACCTCTCCCCACCCAGGGGGAGGCCATGGAGGAGGAAGCACAAGGGGGAGAACTTCTCCTCCTCTCTCTCGGTGGCACCGGAGTGCCATCGGGAGGGGAACCATCGCCGCGGTGATCGTCTTCATCAACATCACCATCATCATCACCATCCTCATCTCTTTTACGTGGTCCACTCTCCTGCACCCCGTTGTAATCCCTACTTGAACATGGTGCTTTATGCCACATATTATGATCCAATGATGTGTTGCCATCTTATGATGTTTTGAGTAGATATCCTTCGTCTTTGGGTTGATTGATGATCTAGATTGGTATGAGTTGTATGATTTATTTTGGTGATGTCCTATTGTGCCCTCCGTGTCGTGCAAGCGTGAGGGATTCCCGTTGTAGGGTGTTGCAATATGTCCATGGTTTACTTATTGTCTGTGTTGCTTGAGTGACAGAAGCATAAACACGGATAAGTGGGTGACGGCGTATGGGAATAAAGGGGACTTGATATGTTAATGCTATGGTTGGGTTTTATCTTAATGATCTTTAGTAGTTGTGGATGCTTGCTAGAGTTCCAATCATAAGTGCATATGATCCAAGAAGAGAAAGTATGTTAGCTTATGCCTCTCCCTCATATGAAATTGCTATAGTGATTATCGGTCTTGTTAACAATTGCCTAGGATAATTTCGCACACCGACCCATCATTATTCCACACTCGCTATTTATAATATTTAGTAATATATTCTAAATTTATGATAACAGCACCTACTTTTTTATTTTAGCTCTTCGATATCATACAAAGTTATCCTCTTCATACCCACAATGTAGTTTTATTTCTCGTTTTTAGTTGGAAGCAAACGTTTGGTGTACGTAGAGTCGTATCAGTGGCAGATAGGACTTGAGAGAATATTGATCTTGCCTTTAGCTCCTTGTGGGTTTGACACTCCATGCTTATCACTTCCAACTTTGGAAATTGCTATGATGATTCCCTGCACTTGGGGATTATCAGTAAGCAGCATCAAACTCAGTAGTGCAGAAGATTCTATCTATCTTAGACATAATCAAATTCTCTTGATTGTTACCCCAAGTATACAGCCTACCAGACATGTTGATCTCCACTAGAGACCAGATATCAACCCACACATTGAAAATATCTGCCCATCTAAAGTTAATATTACCATTATTCTTGTCCTCTATAGATCTAACCAGGTTAAAATCGCCCCCAATAATGATAGGGCCAGACCAGTCTTTAAACAAACTATGCAATTCAGAAAGAAAAGCAGTTTTGTCCTCCTCATAACAAGGACCATAGACTATGGTAATTCTAGACACCAAATCTTTATCATTATCCTTAACTATCACACTAACAGAAAATTGCTTAATGTCCCAACTAATAATATCAAAGCAATCTAAATCTACTCCCACTAAAATGCCTCCAGCAGAGCCATTAGAGGGTAAAAGGTTCCACTCAATGTTTCTATTACCTAGCAGGTTTTTAATACACTTTTTCCTCCCAGGGGGCATAATGCCCCTTGCATTCCAGAAAATGTATCTCATTGAAATTTCTTTCTGGGGTGCTTGCCCCATCTACTGTTAACAGGAGTCCATCCTATATACTCTTCCACAAGAGGATCTTTGTCTACATTATTGTCATTCTCAAAACTTTCATAGTCATTTTTAGACCTACTCAAAGAATCACAAGCCTTAGAAGACAACTATTCTCCAATCCTAACACCAACATTGCTAGACATATCAACTAACTCATCTACAGGAAGAACACAGAAAGGGTTTTTTGAAGCAATACCTCTCATAGTATGGATCTCAAGGTTTTGCTTCATTCTTAGTAGCTGAGCTTTTTCAATAGTGTTTTGATTTCCAAGCACTCTAGCACTTTTTCTGGCAGCCTGCACTGGGCCCCAGTTCTTCTGCTTCCTCCTTTTCTGAACCCCCTGTTCCTTGCAC
Source organism: Aegilops speltoides (assembly GCA_021437245.1). NCBI lineage: Eukaryota > Viridiplantae > Streptophyta > Magnoliopsida > Poales > Poaceae > Aegilops > Aegilops speltoides. Next base: position 470,706,889 of record CM038147.1, on the reverse strand, counting down.
TTTTTTCTCTTGATGTTCCTCAGCAGTATCCAGAGACTGAAAAGTGGTCATGGTATCCTCAGGGAGGTTATCAGCCTAGTTCACCACATTAACCTATTGAACATCAATTTCCAGCTCTTCCAGTTCTTCAGCCATTTCATTCAACTGCTGCATTTTAAAGAAACTGAAGGTAGTAGCCTCCATCTCAGGGTTCTCCACAGGCATCACAGAAGAAACATCCAAACCTTCATCACAAACTTGAGGCTGAACATTTCCAAAGCACATGTTAAACTCACTACCAGAACTTCCATCTATAGATCTTTTCTGGACAACAGTACTACTGCCACCCCCTTTTACATGCCAAGACCCTCCATTACTTCCAGAAGCAGCACTATTCTTGGCAGTGTTGTCCTGTTCTTCCATGCCATCAGTATCCATATCTCTATGTTTACTTGAATACTCTCTCTTGTCATCATCCCCTCCATCAACCTCAGCATACTTGCTAGCTAGATCAACTATAGGTACCTCAACAGTCATCTTAACATTGAAGGTCTTTCCTCCAATGCCAAACACTCTTTCAGTAGGGATTTTGGTGGGATCCTTACATTGAACTTTAACTCTAACACATTCAAACAAAGTTTGGAACATCCCATGCCAGTCCAAGTCAATCAACAATCCAAAAGCTGAGGTACATTGATCCAACCATTCACACAATTTTCGCAACAGCCTCCTAACCTGCACCCAAACTACTTTGAGATCCTCCATGCATTTTAGATCTTCTTTCCACACCTCAACATTCACAATGATATCTGGATTTGTCAACCCAAAGCAAGGGTACCCAGCCACCTGCTCAACTGAAATGTGTGGTGGAAATTTTACCACATAGGACCACCTTCCCAAAGCTCTCACTTGCCAAGGCCAGTTAGTCTTGTAAATTTCAGAGAATTCTTTGATCAGTTCTTCCTTAGATAACTCTCCAGCCTCCACATAAACAATGCCACAATTCATCATACTCCCCAAAGCATTTGAACCCAGTTCAGGAGCTTCCACATGATAGAAACCCAGACCTAGAGCAGCACTACCAATGTATTTTGCCACCTGGTGTGACCTTCTCTTGACTGGACAAGCATCAACCTGATGTGCAGTGGCTTTACAGATAAAGCACTTCTTCTGCTCATCACACATGGCCTTATGATGCCCTGGGTCACCACAATTGAAACATGTCACCTGAGCATACTCTGTAAACTCTCTGTTGCTCACCCCCTGCACATGAACCTGAGCATTACTTCCTCCTGCTCCTTTATCCAAGTTCTTCTTCAGTTTACTCTTTTACTGTCACACCACCCTGTCCCTGGTGTGCTTGCTGTTTGCCACTCCCCTGTTTCCTCAGCTGTGATTCAGTCGCCTGCGGCCTCATCTGGCCCTGGCTTCCTGGCTGCTCCCACTGCTGCCCTTGCTGGTGAACCATGGGAGGGGCAGGGTAGGGAGGGTCGCCCCCCGCAAACATCCACAGCGGAGGAGCCCCAGGGAAGCCGAAGAACGGATGCGGATAACCAAATTGCAGCATCCCCCCCCCCGGCTCCAGAATCTGCCCCTACTGCTGCTGTGATGAAGCTGGGCGAGCACCTCGCCCCCTCCCCCTACCTCTACCATCTACCATCTGGAACCTCTCCTGGATCTCAGCAAAGCTCGACCGCGTTCCTCTCCCCACGATGAGCTTCCACAACTAAAATTGATGCAGCTATTGAACTGACGATCAGCTTCACTCGCGGGGAAACAATGAAGCACAGAGAAATTCCTGGCGTCAAACTGATTCTTCTGGATCTAGACCACTACTCCATCCTCCTTAGGGTTTAGCCCCGCATCTAGTCCTCGCCCTGGATCTGGAGGAGGAGGGGAAAGTGGGGAAGGAGAGGAAAGTGGAGATCACCACAGCTGACCAAAGTAGCCTACGTCTATTGATGAGGATACAGACCTAGGGTGGGGTCATAGGCCTGACCTATACGCCCTACCCAAGGTCACTACCCTAGAAGCAAAGAAGCTCAAGAGACAACAGGGAGTACCCAACAAAGGTGTGGAGTGCAATCCACTCGACCAGTGAACCACTCGGGTACCCCTTCTTCCTGAAGTCACACGACCAATCAACCACTCGACCACACAAGAAACTACTCGACCTACTAAAGACTAGACGTAACTTAGAACAGCAACGGGCGGGCATTCACTCCATAGTCTTTAAGGTCATTAAAGGCACTTAAGGCTGGCGTTACCAGTAATGCCTCAATCTTTATGGACATTGAACCCTCTGTAATGGGGGATGGCTGGGGTCCTGGCAAACTCTATATAAGCCACCCCCCTCCTCTAGTACAAGGGTTCGCACCCCCTATAACACACACTCATATAATCTAGTCGACCGCCTCCGGGCACCAAGACGTAGGGCTTTTACCTCCTCCGAGAGGGGCCTGAACTCGTAAACACTTGCGTACACCCTTGCCGTAGCTAGGACCTTGCCTCTCCATACGTACCCCCTATACTTACTGTCAAACTTAGTACCACGACAGTTGGCGCCCACCTTGGGGCAAAGCATCTTAGCGAATTTCGGCGAGGTTGCGTTTTCTTCGACCTTCATCAGCATGGTTTCCGGTGGCGATTTGGTTATGGGCCACGAGTTCTGACTCGGCGCGCTCATTTTCGTCGCCGACGACTCTGCCTAGCTCCAGGAGGCTCCCCTCGACATCGAGGCCCTCCTGGCTCGCGGCTCGGTGCACTTCCGCGTGAGTTCCTACGTTGTCCTCCTCAGTCAGCCATCTTCACCGTATCAGTCGGTCATCGCGTTGTCGACTCACTCCGCTGGACGCTACCGCAGGTGGTCTGGTCATTCGTGGCTCCAGCGGTGGGTGAGACATGCGGTGGCTTGTTAGGCCTTCACTCCCCAAGTCGCGGCTATTGAGCCCGACATGTATTCTCGTGGATCGGTCGACCTGTCGACTGATTTCGCAGATACTCTTTCTGAGAGCGGGAGTTGTGATCCCGCGGCGGAGGTCCTCATGGTAAACTCCCATCACGGCCCTCCTGGCTTCCGTCGCAGTGGCGATGGCGGCAGAAGCGCTGGTCCGTCACTCGACCACGAGGGGTACCAGCCCCAACCTCTCAGCTCGCAACAGAGGGAGGAGCTGCACCGCCGCAACGTGGAGGCTCTCCACACCCCCATCATAGGGGAAACCGCCGAGGCCCGGGACTTGGAGGCGGTGCACCTAGCCACTCTGGCTGAGCGCACTCGTTTGGAGAATCTCCAACATTCTCTTGACGAGCGTGCTCGTCGACTGATTCCCGAATCCAGTCGGCATCCACGATAGTTGTTTCCACCGGAAACTCAGGAATTCCGTACACCGATTCAGAATTTGGCATCCGCTGCACGTATTGCACAGTCTATCCAGTCGTCTCGTTCAGAAACTGGGAGAGGCCTGGAGCAGATCAGAACGTTGCTTCGAGCAGCGGGAGACCAGAACTCCGTTGTTTCCCAATTGCGGAATAGAATCCATAGCAGATCGGTGAGAGCAGATACCGTTCAGTTGGCTCACAGTCCTAGGTCCCCTTTGCGACAGGGAGGCCGTGATCACCGCCAGGATCGGTACCTGGGAAGAGCTCATGGCGAATATGATCGTGAGTACACCCGCGACAACTACTGTCGAGCGCCTTCGCACCTTCCGAGGGACGGGTCATACGCGCCCCGACGCAATGACGACAGGCGTCCGTACGGAAATGACCGCAGAGTTCCAGTCGACCCCAGAGAGCCTGGCTTTGATGCAAGGTCCGTCCTTGTGCAAGGTTTGGTTGACTAGAACAGAGCATACAGAGAAGGGTTGGATCGGGACAGACCCAGTGGGGGCAGAGTCCATGTTTCCGGCCCTGAATGTTTCGGAAGGGCCATCAGAGCTGCTGAGATACCCCATAACTTCAGACTGGCGACTGGCATCAGTAAGTTTACACGCGAGTCAAAGCCCGATACTTGGCTCAAAGACTACCGAGTGTCTGTGCACATCGGTGGCGGCAGCGATGAGGTGGCCATGAAGCACCTTCCTCTGATGCTTGAAGGGTCTGCCAGAGCTTGGCTGACTCAGTTGGCCCCTGGGAGTATTTTGAGTTGGGATGAGTTAGCCCGAGTGTTCACTAGAACGTTTTAGGGTACTTGCAAGAGACCTGCCGGTCTACCAGAGCTGCAGCATTGCATGTAGAAACCGAATGAAACCCCGAGGGACTATATCCAGAGATGGATAACTCTACACCACACAGTGGAAAATGTGTCAGATCACCAAGCAGTCTGTGCTTTCAAGGAAGGCGTTCACTATAGAGAGCTCGTCCTAAAATTCGGTCAGACAGGAGATATGTCTTTGACTCGGATGATGGAGATTTCTACCAAATACGCTAACGGCAAAGAGGAAGATCGACTCCGGAGTGGCAAACACAAAACAGTCGCCCAGGACACCGGAGGAGGAAATTCCAGTCGGGAGCAGAAGTTAAAGGCTGAGGCAGCAGGTCCTGCCGAGGCAGCGGTGTTAAATCAAGGAAAGTTCAAAGGGAAACCTAAAGGGCCTTGGACCCCCAAGAAGGTGAAGGATCAGGAAGGAAATAATGTGATGGATTTGCCATGTCATATTCACACCTAGAAAGATGAGGAGGGGAATCTGATTCTCCCCAAGCATACCACTCGACAATGTCGACTCTTAATCCAGAGCTTCAGAGAGAGTAAACCCAGTGATAAGGACAAAGAGCATGAGCAGGAAGAAGAAGATAAATATGATATGGTGGTTATCCCAATGTCAATGCCACCTTGGTGATTTTTTCCTATATCGAGAGCAAAAGTCGACTGAAGGTCATTAACAGAGAAGTAAACATGGTTGCTCCGGCAATGCCAAGATATCTAAAGTGGTCAAAGGTCCCCATTACATTCGACCAGTCCGACCACCCTACATGCGTAGCTACCCCTGGGCGGCAAGCGCTGGTGGTTGACCCAGTCGTAGGGGGCACCCGACTGAATCAGGTCCTGATGGATGGTGGCAGTGGCTTGAATATTCTGTATGCTAAAGCTCTCAAACGAATGGGCATCCCGATGTCCAAACTCAGAGAGAGTAACATGCGGTTCCGTGGGACCATACCAGGAAAGAAAGCCGAATCACTCGGCCAGATCACTCTCGATGTGGTTTTCGGCAATGAGAAGAATTTCCGCAAGGAGAAGTTGACGTTTGAGGTAGTGGATTTCCAGAGTGCATATCATGCCATTCTGGGCAGACCTGCTTATGCTAGCTTTATTGCTCGACCGTGCTAAGTTTATCTCAAGATGAAGATGCCTCACCCCAGAGGCGTAATAACGGTTTCCGATAACCGTCAGAGAGCAGAAGATTGTCTTCAAGATGGAGCAAAAATAGCAGATGAGCAGATGGCAGCAGTAGATTTCCAAGAATATCAGAAGACGACAGATCCGAGTGATTTGCTGCGTGCTAAGAGGCCTGCCTTAGAGTCTGCATTTCAGTCGGCCAGAGAGACCAAGCCAGTCCATGTTCACCCCACCGATCCCAATGTAGCTCTGACTCATATCTCAACGACGCTCAACAGCAAATAGGAAGAAGCGCTCATCCAGTTCCTCCATGAGAACTGGGCAATCTTTGCATGGAAACCTTCTGACATGCCAGGTGTACTCAGTGGATTGGCTGAGCACCGTTTGCGAGTCGATCCAAAAGTAAAACCCATCAAAGAGTACCTCCGTCGATCTGCCACGGAGAAGAGAAAGGCCATTAGTGAAGAAGTGGCTCAGCTCCTGGCTACTGAGTTCATTTGCGAGATATACCACTCTGAGTGGCTCGCCAATGTCACTATGGTTCCCAAGAAAGACAATTCACTTCGAATGTGCATTGACTTCAAACACATCAATCGAACCTGCCCGAAAGATCATTTTCCTCTACCCCGCATCGACCAGATTGTCGACTCAACTGCGGGATGTGAGCGACTGTCCTTCCTGGACGCTTATTCCGGGTACCATCAGATCCGACTGTATGGACCCGACGAGATAAAAAAAGCTTTCATCACCCCGTTTGGGTTCTTTTGCTATGTTACTATGCCCTTCGGCCTCAAGAATGCTGGTGCCACATTCATGCGCATGATTCAGAAATGCCTGCTCACTCAACTTAGTCAGAATGTGGAAGCATATATGGATGACATAGTGGTTAAGTCACGCAAAGGTTCCGACCCGCTGAGTGACCTTGCTGAAACCTTTGCCAACTTGAGAAGGTATGATATCAAGCTTAACCCATCTAAGTGCACATTTGGAGTCCCAGGCCGAAAGTTACTTGGTTTCCTTGTTTCTGAACGAGGGATCGACGCAAATCCTGAGAATATTGGCACAATCCTCCGAATGAAGCGCCCAGTGCACATGCATGACGTTTAGAAGCTTACTGGTTGCTTGGCAGCTTTGAGCCGATTCATCTCACGCCTCGGTGAAAAGGCACTGCCTCTTTACCGTATGATGAAGAAATCTGACAAATTCGAGTGGAGTGACGAAGCTGAAGCAGCGTTTAAGGAGCTCAAAGCCATGCTTTCCACCCAGCCAGTGATTGCTGCTCTGGTTAGTAAAGAGCCCCTGCTGCTTTACATCGTAGCCACAGGACAAGTTGTTAGCACAGTGCTCACGGTCGAGCGGGAAGAAGAGGGCAAAGCCTTCAAAGTTCAAATACCGTGTATTACATCTCAGAAGTCTTAACCCCATCCAAGCAGAGATATCCTCATATCAGAAGCTTGTTTATGGGATTTACCTGACCATGAAGAAGGTTGCATATTATTTCTTTGATCATTCAATATCAGTCGTCAGTGATGCTCCATTGTCAGAGATCCTGAATAACAGAGATGCAACTGGTCGAGTGGCAAAGTGGGCGATGATTGAACTTCTTCCTTTGGATATCAAATTTGAGGCAAAGAAGGCCATTAAGTCTCAAGCAATTGCAGACTTCCTCGCAGAGTGGACTGAACAACAATAGCCAATTCAAATTCAGTCGGAACATTGGACCATGTTTTTTTATGGATCCAAGATGTTGAATGGCTCTAGTGCAGGAGTTGTCCTAGTATCCCCACGAGGAGACAAGCTCAGTTATGTCCTTCAGATTCACTTTGACTCTTCGAACAATGAAGCTGAGTATGAAGCACTTTTATATGGGTTGCGTATGGCCATTTCACTCGACGTCTGACGCCTGATGGTTTATGGCGACTCAGATTTGGCGGTTAACCAAGTGATGAAGGAATGGGACGTCAGGAGTCCCGCAATGACAGGTTACTGCAACGCAGTGAGAAAGCTAGAGAAGAAGTTTGAGGGATTGGAGCTCCACCACATACCACGAATCAAAAATCAAGCTGCTGATGATCTGGCAAAGATAGGTTCCAGTCGGAAGCCTATCCCCAGCAATGTGTTCTTGGAGCATCTCCATACCCCGCCAGTGCAAGAAGATCCCTTCAAAGAAGATCCCTCATAATTGATAAGTCCAACCAACCCGACTAAGATAGAGGTTCCAGCCGTAGTTTACCTGATCATGGAGGTCTTGGTGATCACTCCCGATTGGATGGTTCCATACATCGCATACATTCTCAGAAAAGAGCTCCCACAGGATGAAGACGAGGCTCACCAGATAGTCCGTCGATCCAAAGCTTTCACCGTGATGAAAGGGCAGCTTTACAGAGAGAGTATCACCGGAGTAGCCCAACGTTGCATCACCCTGGAAGAAGGTCAAATGATCCTAAATTATATCCACTCGGGTACCTGTGGTCACCATGCATCCTCTCGGACCATCATGGCCAAAGCATACCAAGTGGGATTTTATTGGCCTCGAGAAAATGAGATGGCGAAAGATATAGTCAATAAGTGCGCAGGTTGCCAGTTTTAATCCGACATGTCTCACAAGCCCGCATCTGTCCTAAAGACTATTCCACTCGTCTGGCCGTTTGTAGTCTGGGGATTGGATATGGTCGAACCCTTAAAAACTGGCGCGAGTGGCTTCACCCATTTGCTCGTAGCAGTCGACAAGTTTGCCAAGTGGATCGAAGCCAAGCCCATCAAGAACCTTGGAGCAGGCACTGGTGCCAGTTTCATTAGAGAGTTGATATTCAGATATGGAGTTCCTCACAGTATCATCACAGATAATGGCTCCAACTTCGATTCTGATGAGTTCAAAGCGTTCTGTGCATCTCAAGGCACTCAGTCAACTACGCGTCTGTCGCGCACCCGCAGTCAAATGGACAAGCTGAAAGGGCGAATGGTTTGATCCTTCAGAGGTTAAAGCCTCGCCTGATGCGTGATCTTAAGCATGCTGCTGGGGCTTGGGTGACCGAATTGCCATCAGTCCTATGGGGCTGAGGACAACACCCAACCGGTCGACTGAGCGAACCCCTTTCTTCCTGGTGTACGGCGCTGAGGCGGTACTTCCGAGTGATTTGCTACACAATGCTCCCAGAGTTGAACTTTTCTCAGAAGCCAAAGCAAAGCAAGCACGCGAAGATGCAGTCGATCTCTTGGAGGAAGAATGAGAGATGGTTTGGTTCGGTCGACCATTTATCAAAAGGATCTGTGTCGATTCCACGCCCACAATGTTAGAGGTTGAGCATTTCAGGAAGGAGACCTTGTGCTTCGAGTGGTTCAGAAATGACCTCATAAGCTCGCTTCGGCCTGGGAAGGTCCCTTCATCATCTCCAAGGTGCTTCACGATGGAGCGTATCACATCTACAACGTAGCCAAGAAAATGGACGAGCCACATGCATGGAATGCGGAGCTGCTTCGTCCTTCTATACCTAGAATCACTCGACCCAACAAGTTGTAATAAAAGCACTTCAGTTTGTTTTCTCAAAGACAAGATCTTTACAGTATCTTAATGGTTGGTTTCTCATAATCACTTGTGTCCAAATCTCCCAGTGGGTGGCTTAGCCGCGAACTTGATTCGCCTAAGTTAAAAAACACTCCGAGTGGAGAGCAATCCTCCCACTCGGGGGCTTAGCTATTACCCTGTAATCGCCTAAGTTAAAAACACTCCGAGTGGAGAGCAATCCTCCCACTCAGGGGCTTAGCTGTGACCCCGCAACCGCCTAAGTTAAAAACACTCCGAGTGGAGAGCAATCCTCCCACTCGGGGGCTCAGCTACGACCCCATAATCACCTAAGTTAAAAGCACTCCGACTGGAGAGCAATCCTCCCACTCAGGGGCTTAGCTGCGACCCCGTAATCGCCTAAGTTAAAAACACTCTGAGTGGAGAGCAATCCTCCCACTCGAGGGCTTAGCTGCGACCCCGTAATCGCCTAAGTTAAAAACACTACGAGTGGAGAGCAATCCTCCCACTCAGAGGCTTAGTTGCGACCCCGTAATCACCTAAGTTAAAAACACTCCGAGTGGAGAGCAATCCTCCCACTCGGGGACTTAGCTGCGACCCCGTAATCGCCTAAGTCACAAATATGCTCTGAGCTCCACCACAAATACAATGTTTTGTCCCTATCCGCAAGGACGACGAGGCATCGACTGAGCACTGCCTCTGAGCTACGCCACAAGTACAATGTTCTGTCCCTATCTGCAAGGACGACAAGGCGTCGACTAAGCACCACCTCTAAGCTATGCCACAAATACAATGTTCCGTCCCTATCCACAAGGACGATGAGGTGTCGACTGAACACCGCGATTGAGCTCCGTCACAAGTACAATATACTTTCATTCGGCAAAGGGTGAGAAGATCAAGTCCACTCAGAACTAAAGGACAATCAGAAACTGTTTAAAATACAGAGCAAAAACCATGATATTCAAAGAAATCCAAGTTTAGATAAACCCTGCAAAAGTTCAGAACCGCCGCGGGCAGGAGTACTCAGGCATCAAGCCTAACAGAGTTTAACGACTACATCACTCAGCATTCCGAGGCAAATAAAGTTGGGGCATAATGTTTTTTGGTCACTCGTCGGGAGAAGGGTTGGCTGGATCACAGAAACTGTCAAGATCAATGCTATCTGCAATGCGAGTGGCAGCTTCAAGGAAATTGTCCATGAAGGACTAGAAAGTGTGCTTCTTGGTGTTCACAACCTTGAGGGCCGCCAGCTTGTCTTCTCTGGCGTCTTTGCAAAGGCACTCGACCAATGATGAGGCAACGTCGGCGCCACAATGAAAGCGATTTTTCTTCCATTCTTGCACTCAGCCAGGGATCTGATTCAGTCGAGTCATCAATGACTCGAGATCTGGTGAGAGTTTCGCCTGAGGCCAGAGTTCAGCATCAACCCGAGTCATCACCGCCTTCAGTCGGGCAAGATAAGCGACAACGCTGTCCATGTGTGATTCCAACCGCGGCAAGTTCATCACAACATCATCTTTAACAGGACAATTGATGGGGTCGAGACCCATCTCGACCCGCCCAGTCTTAGCCTCAAAGTGCTGACAAAGTTCTGCACAGTCTGAAAAAATGGTGAGTCGACAGTATGACAAGACGTACCAATCGACAGCAACTAATCAGTCAAACGATGATACCTTCAAGCTTCAGGACCAGTTTTGCAGCAAGTTGTCCTAGATAGGACTCCACCTCGCCCGTCTTGGCTTTGAGGCTTCCGACTTCATTGGTTAAGTTCTCCTTGTCCTTCTTCAGTTGCTCGACCTCCCGATTGGCCTTAGAGACGGCAGTCTTCAGCTTCGAGTTCTCCTCTTCTAACTTAATGAATGAAGCCAGCTTCTTGTCCGCAAGCACTGTCTTCTCTCGCGCCTCCTTTTGAGCAGCAGCAAGATCCTGATCCTTCTTCTCCAGAGCCTCCTTCATTTCTCTAAAGAAATAACATTCTTAAGACGAGCTTGAAGTTGACGGTTTTCACTACGCACATCTGTTCGAGTGAAGTCACTCGGTTCAAAGAGACTAAAGGAGAAACACGGTAGAGTGCAGGTCACAAGGTGGGCAGTTGACGATTAGTTACCTCCCATGATAGCCGCTTCATCCTGAGCAGTCTTGAGGTTCTTCTTGGCCAGCTCCAGATCAAGATTGAGGCTGGCTTGCTTCTTGTTCAGTTCGGAAAGTTGAGCCCCAATATCACACGACCTCTACGGTCAGCAAACAAGATATGTCAGTCGGCAAAAACGAAAGACAATCACAGTGAAAGTTACTCTAAGACTACTGCCGAATCAAAACATTCAATAGTAGTCTCGGGGACTACACCCAGTGGGTGCACTTAGCATGCCCCCACTGGTTTGGATCAACACTCAGCATGGTCTGCCCTGCATGAGTCAAAAAAAAGAGTAGATTCTCAGACCCCAGCCGACTGTTGTGGTCTCGGGGACTACACCCATTGGGTGCACTCTGCGTGCTCCCACTGGTTCGGACAAACACTTGACTCAACATAAGTCGAGTGGAGAGTAAGACATGTTTAACTCTAAAGGCAGGCACACCCCAGTGGGTGATTGGATGTGAAACACAGACCCATGATAGTAGATGCACATATGAGCAGCGAAGCAACAGCGGCAGTTTTCATTATTCAAAAGTTCAGTCGGGAATCAACTAACCTTAACATTGGTCTGCATAGCGGTGCTGGCATTATAGGCCGCTTGACTGGCCTCGTGCATCACCTTCACTTGCTCCATCACAAGATTCACCTGGCGAAGGGCCTCCCTGGCAACACTTGGCGAGTCGTCTGGAGTTTGGTACGCAACAAAGAGCGATGGTGCCAAGGCAGTCGAAGCAGCCACTGGGTCGGACGCATGGAGTTGTACTGGAGCAGCAAGGGCCTGAGCAGTCGACCCTGATGGGTGATCAGTCCACAGCGGGTTAGCGAAAGTGACGTTGGTCCGAACCAGATCTCCGGATCGCTCGACCACCGTCTCAAGCACCAGCGTCAACTGAGGGACCTGAACCTCATGCGCTTTCCCGCTCGAGCCCTTGCCCCTCCTCCTCCTCTCCCTCAGAGGAACTTCTTCCTCTTCATCATCTGGAAGCATCACAATGTCTCGTAGAGCTGCAACAAAAAGAAAACATCAGAAATTCAACTGGCCGACAACTCAATCGGCAGAATAAATTCTAGTCGAGCGGACTTACCAGCTCTGGAGGTGGCCGCGTCATTGTCTTTCTCATCTCCTGAGGCCTTGTCAACGTCCATATCAGTCACGGCAGAGATTGGGCTGGAAAAGTGCACGATCCATTCGGTCAGAATAGAAGAGTCAGTCGGTAGAGGGACACACAGAAAGGACACTCACCCAGAGGCAACAGGAACATCCATCTTAATCATGGGCAGAGTCTTTCGAGATTTTGGAGGAGCAACCTTGGGCTGCTTGGCGACTTTTTCTGTCGGCTCTGGAGTTGAGGTCCATGTGCGCTTCTGCGTTTGGGTGCTTGGAGCCACGTTCTTGTTGCGCCCGCTTGCTGGATCATGGAGTAGCTTGGATCGACGTTCCGTACAAGGCGGCGAGCCAATCGCCTCTTCGTCGTCCGACTTGTTGCTCTCTTCTTTGTCTTCATCGTCCGGAGATTGCCAATCACCGCTCTCCTCCGCACTGTCCTCGCCCTCCTGGCCTTGCTCCAGAACTTGTTCACCATGGGGCATCGAGTACATCTCAGTAAAAACCTACAAGACAAGAAGTCGAGTAAAAGTCAGTCGGATTCAAAGACAGTCGTAATATGTACCCAAATACAGTTGGTGGTGGGGGACGCACCTTGTCTGGCTGGTGGTTGTCACTGAAGGGGTCGACTCTCCTGGCTCCTCTGGGTTTGTCCTTGTTGCCTATAATACTCCTCAACCACATGGCCACTGTCTTAGCCGGTACTTCCTCTGGATGAACCCGAGTGGTGTCGTCGGCCCCAGAATACATCCACATACGATGGTCACGAGCCTGGAGAGGTTGGATGCCGGTGACACCTTGGTTGATCAATTGGACCACCCTCTCAACTAGCATGTTTGTTTCCACGCTCTCAACAGCGATCACTTTCATCAAGGAAGGAGTCTGACCACGATCAAAGGTGAAATGGGGAAGTCCATTCGACTGGCCTGAAGTTGCAAGGTCCTGGCAGTAGAACCAGGTCGACTACCAGCCGCTGACCGACTCAGGAAGGGTCATGCAAGGGAAAGAGTTCCTCTACCTCTTTTGGATACCCAATCCCCCACACATCTGAATGACATGTGTTTTCTCGTCACTCGTATTTGCTTTCTTCACCGACTGAGAGCGGATGGTGAAGGTGTGCTTGAAAAGACCCCAGTGCGGTCGACAACCCAGAAAATTCTTGCACATGGACACGAATGCAACATGGTATGTGATGGTGTTGGGAGAAAAGTCATGAAGTTGGGCCCCGAAGAAGTTCAGGAAACCCCGGAAAAAGGGGTGCGGAGGGAGCGAAAAACCCCGGTTAACGTGGGTGGCGAGCAGAACACACTCACCCGGTCGCGGCTGCGGCTCCGTCTCCCCCTCCGGCAACCGCGCAACACCCTTGGCGATCAGTCCAGACTCCACCAACTCGTCCAAAGCCTGTCGGAGCGAAGATCGGATCCAATCACCCTGGATCCAACACGGCGGCAGCGCCGAGCGCGACGACGACTCACGATTCTGCTTCTTGCCTTTCGCCGCCCCCGTTGCCTTCTTTGTTCGTTCCAGCGCCGCCGTCTTGTCCTTCACCATGGTGGTGGAGTGGCAGCGTCGAGAGCGGAGGAGCCGGATGTGGTGGAGAAGCAGAGGAAAAGAGGAGAACATAGACGCGCACAGTGCAAGCGCCTCGGCTCCGTCGCCTTATAAAGGTCCACTTCCGAGTGGCTGACGCGTGGGCCTAGGCGATCCTGTCAAATCCCGCAACAGTCGCGCGTTGGGTACGTGGCGAAAAAGGTGGCGCAGAGATCGGTGCACTCCTGTCTATCCATCCTGCTTACCACGGCACGCTCCGTCCCGCGCGCTTCCCCAAAATTTCGAATCCCATGAGATCCGGGATACGCCGTAACCAATTGCGCCAAAGATTCCGCACCCAGAAACAACACTCGACAGACGATGTTATAAATTCGCTCGGCAACTTTCTGAATCGATCAAGGCGACTGAAGCGAAGCTGAAGTTCTAACATGAACCTTCCGTCCTGCGTAAATATTTGTGAAACGCAAGGGTCGAAGCAAGCTCAACTTCAATCTTCTTTCCACTCGGACCTTAATCCATTTGGGGGCTAATGATGAGGATACAGACCTAGGGTAGAGTCATAGGCCTGACCTATACGTTCTACCCTAGAAGCAATGAAGCTCAAGAGACAACAGGGAGTACCCAACAATGGTGTCTAGTGCAATCCACTCGACCAGTGAACCACTCGGGTACCCCTTCTTCCCGAAGTCACACGACCAGTCAACCACTAAACCATACAAGAAACCACTCGACCTACTGAAGACCAGAAGTCACTCAGAACAGCAACGGGCGGGCATTCACTCCGTAGTCTTTAAGGTCATTAAAGGCACTTAAGGCTGGCGTTACCAGTAACGCCTCAATCTTTATGTACATTGAACCTTCTGTAACGGGGGATGGCTGGGGTCCTAGCGAACTCTATATAAGCCACCCCCCTCCTCTGGCACAAGGGTTCACACCCCCTGTAACACACACTCATATAATCCAGTCGACCGCCTCCGGGCACCGAGACGTAGGGCTTTTACCTCCCCGTGAGGGGCCTGAACTCATAAACACTTGCGTACACCCTTGCCGTAGCTAGGACCTTGTGACGCCCCCGATTTAATCGTACACTAATCATGCACGCAAACGTGTACGATCAAGATCAGGGGCTCACGGGAAGATATCACAACACAACTCTAAAAGTAAAATAAGTCATACAAGCATCATAATACAAGCCAGGGGGCTCGAGGGCTCGAATACAAGTGCTCGATCATAGACGAGTCGTGAAGCAACAAAATCTGAGTACGTACATAAGTTAAACAAGTTTGCCTTAAGAAGGCTAGCACAAAGCGATACTGATCGAAGAGGCGCAGCCTCTTGCCCGATCCTCCTAAACTACTCCCAGGTCGCCGCCGCACCACTGCGTAGTAGTAGGCACCTTCAGTAGTAGTCGCCATCGACGGTGGCGTCTGCTCTCGATTCCAAAGATCTGGTTGCGACAACCGTAAAGAAAGGAAAGGGGAAAAGGGGAGAAAGCAACCGTGAGTACTCATCCAAAGTACTCGCAAGCAAGGAACTACACTACATATGCATGGGTATATGTGTAAGGAGGCCATATCGATGGACCGAATCTGCAGAATGCCGTAATAAGAGGGGATAGCTAGTCCTATCGAAGACTACGCTCGTAGCCTCCGTCTTGCAAAGATGTAGAAGAGAGTAGATTGAAGTCCTCCAAGTAGCATCTCCAAGTAGCATCTCCAAGAGCATCTCCAAGAGCATCTCCAAGAGCATCGCATAGCATAATCCTACCCGCGATCCTCTCCTCGTCGCCCGTGGAAAAGCGATCACCGGGTTGTTCAGTGGAACTTGGAAGGGTGTGTTTTATTAAGTATCCGGTTCTAGTTGTCATAAGGTCAAGGTACAACTCCAAGTCGTCCTGCTATCAAGATCACGGCTATTCAATAGATTAACTTCACTGCAGGGTGCACCACATAACCCAACACGCTTGATCCCATTTGGCCGGACACACTTTCACGGTCATGCCCGCCTCGGAAGATCAACACGCCGCAGCCCCACCTAGGCACAACAGAGAGGTCAAGACACCGGTCTAAACCTAAGCGCACAGGGTCAGGCCCATCGCCTTAGCACACCAAGACGCTATAACGCGCCGGAAGCGTAACTAGCCCCTTAATACAAGTGCGGGCTTACATTCCAATCCGGCCGCCCACTCGATCGCCGACGCCAAGAAGGCTTGGTGATACCACGACGTCGGATACCCATAACTACTCCCACGTAGATGGTTAGTGCGATAGACCAAATGGCCGACTCGATCAAATACCAAGATCTCGTTAAGCGTGTTAAGTATCCGCGAACGCCGAGCAGGCCAGCCCACTGCCTCCTAGGTGGTCTCAACTCGCCTGCCGCCTCCGCCACAAAAGTAACATCGGGGCCGTCGGAACCCAGGCCCACCTCTACCGGGATGGAGCCACCGTCCTTTCACCCCTCATCGTAATCACTTGCGGGTACTCATCGAAATGAATTCGACTTTTAGTCACCATCTGTATAGTATGTATGTATAGTATATACCGTGATCACCTCCCGAGTGATCACGGTCCAATAGTATAGCAAGGCGATCGACAAGAATGTAGGGCCAATGATGATAAACTAGCATCCTATACTAAGTATTTAGGATTGCGTAAGGTATCAACAGATGTAGCAACAATGTCGCTATGCATCGTAATAGGATTAATCTAAAGCAAGAATATGCTACACTACTCTAATGCAAGCAGTATAGAGGAGAATAGGCGATATCTGGTGATCAAGGGGGGGCTTGCCTGGTTGCTTAGACAAGGAGGGGTCGTCGGTGACGTAGTCGACCACAGGGGCATCAGCATCGCCACGGGGTCTACCGGAAAGAAGTAACGGAGGGGGAACACAATAAATAACAGAGCAATCAAATGTAACACAAAGCAAGAAGCGGCAATACGTTGTGCTAGAGGTGACCTAACGTAGGGATAGGTGATACCGGCGAAGGGGGGAAACATCCGGGAAAATATTCCCGGTGTTTCGCGTTTTCGGACAGATTAACCGGAGGGGGAAAGTTGCGTGTTTGATATGCTAGGGATGTGTGGCGGACGAACGGGCTGCGTACCCGGATTCGTCTCGTCGTTCTGAGCAACTTTCATATATAAAACTTTTTCATCCGAGTTACGGATTATTTTATATGGTTTTCCGAAGTTTAAATGATTTTCTAAAATTTCTGGATTTAATTATATTTCGAAATTAAAACAGAATATACTAAGTGTACCCATGGGTTTCCTAGTCTATTGTATGGCAAGTGGGGCCTGGGTGTGCTGAGTCATGAGGTCAAGAGTCAACGTTGACTGGATTGACCACTACAGTGTATGTCATGGGGTCCACATGTCATTGTGTAATAACTAACCTAACTAGTACTACCAATTAGTCTCTAATCTAATTTGCATGGCCGGCCACTGGTGGCTGTGCACACCCACGCATATAGCAAGGCCGCCGTGGCCATTAGCAGCAGCAAGTAGCGCACAGCAGCGGCAACAAGTAACAATAACAACAGCGGCAGAAGCTAAGTAACTAAGCAACAGAGGACATCAGCTAAGCAGCGGCAAAAACAGAAGGCAGCAACAGGGGCTATGCTAGGCAGCGGGCGGCAGCAGGGGCGACGCTAGGCGATGGCCGGCGAGCAACTGCAGGCGGAGGTGAGGCCAGGGGCGGGCGCGCACTGGCAGCAGTACACATCAACAAGTTAAGCAGCAGCAGCAGCAGCTCACGCACGCACCTATGTACGCGTACGCGCGAGGTCGGATGTGCTCGGGGACGGCAAACGGCGACCGAATCGAGGCAGGGGAAGGAGGGATCCGGAGGAGTTGCTCACAGGTAGACCATTGGCGCGCTCGGAGAGGGTCGGGGTGGACCGGAGAGGCGGTGGTGATGGCGAGACGACGACGGCCGGACGAAGAAGACGAAGACTGCGTCGGCTACGCAGCTCCCCGCCTCGTTCCAGTGCCCTGAACGGACGCGGTAGAGCGCTGCGAACCTCCAGGATGTGCTCCCGTACGCCGGAGAGGCCGGTGGACGCGTCAATGACGGCGAGGCAGCGGTGACCGCGTGAGCTTGCAAGCTCAAAATCGAGCCAGAGAAGAGGGGGAACGATGGGGATCGAGGAGGGGATGAACGAGGGCGAGCTAGGGTTTCTGGGGGACACCTTAGTAGGCCGAGGGGGGTTGCGGATGGCCGGCACGTGGCCCTGGAGCCATGGATGGCCGGCACGCACGGCTCTGCCTCTCCCCTGTGAGAGGTAGGGGAAAAGGCCGGCCAGTTGGGCTGGGCCTGGTACAGTAAAAGTACTGGGCTTAAGTTAATGGGGGGATTTCTCTCTTTTTTATATCCTTTTCTATTTTTCAATCTAGCTATTGTTTTTTTAAATAGTTTAGTGATCAAATGAATTTTTTTAATTATGAAACTTTGCACAAAAATGATATGTAATATTCTAGGGTTGCACAAAGAGTATTGAGGGCATTCGCAATTATTTGATTTTCGGTTTGAATTTAAATGTGTTGGATAGGTGTTGCTGGGTCTGTTTTACATACTTAAGGGGCATTTTAACCACTCAAATAATGTTAGTTTCTACATGAAAATTACATAGTGATTATTTTCAACCCAACGAACATTTTTGTTTTACCGTTTAAAGAAATATTATTTTGACTTGAAATTTAAATTTGAATTTGACTTTGCTTTTTATTTAGTGGCAATGTGCATAGTAATCATGATGACATGGCCACCATTAGGGGGAGATTACTGTAGCATGATTCTCGGGGTGTTACAGACCTTCCCTCTCCATACGTACCCTCTATACTTACTGTCAGACTTAGTACCACGACATCCACCTCCTCCTCCTCGCTGACCATGGAGGCCAACTCATCCACCGAAATCCCCACCTGCCCGGGCCCCTCGACAGTCACTCCCGAGCAGAATTTGAATCCGCCCCCGCCGTATGCATCAGCCGCGGAGGAGCAACTCTGCCCCTGAATCGACCTGCGGGAAGCCTGGGGCGCCGGCGACATCTAGTCTCCTCCGCAACTGCGACATCACCACTGTCTAGCTCAAATCCCGCCTAAACAGCCTCCACTTCGCCCTCTGAGCATGGGAAGTAGAAGATACTTCCTCCGATGCCCATCTCAGAATCAGATCTGGCGTGAGCGGCTGCCCCATCGCAAACAGTCAATCTCGCTCTTCCTGATTGGTTTGCGACATGGCCCATAGCACCAGGAGCTAGCATACGGGAATCTCTCACCAGCCCCGATGCGATCTCTGCATCTCGCGTCGCTTGGGTCGCCGCAAACCTCGCCTGCGTCTCCTCCTGCAACCTCGCCACCTTCGCCAGCAGCCGCTGGATCTCCTAATCCGACGCCATCACCAGCGCAGAACACCAAAGTCGATCCGGGTCCACTCGATGGCGACCGCAGCCCCGCACTGAGCGGCGCGGTCCGCCTTGGGGAGGAGAACCTAACCACTAGGGGGGAGCAGCGGGGATCTATGCAGCGGCCCGGCGGCGGCGAGAGGTGCGGTGGTGTCGGTGGTGGGGAGGGGAGGAGGGGAGGGAGTGGGGCATGAGGAGGGGTAGAGACGGCTTTTGTTTTCTCCAAGTAGCGGAAATGATGCGGCTTGGGCCGAAATCGATGGAGACGAGGACCGTGGGGTGGATGGCGTGCGGAGGCTGGGTCGAAAGTTTTCAACCAAACGGCATGGAGGCCGAGCGCATGAACAGCGAGCGCTCAAGGCCCACCTGCACATCCCAATGGCCGCGACCTATATTGCTCGACGCATCGCAACGCATGGTGGGCTGCTCCTGCCGCCAACGTGATGCCAGCGTAAGCTAAGGAGCGTTCCTCACCGTCGAGCCAATCATCAATAAAAACAAAAGCGTCTAGTTTGCACGACCTGTCGAGTTGCCAATCAATGGACATGTAATTAGGATGGATTGATCGATGGCGCCGCGTTGATAACCAAGCGGAGGAGAAGGTGGACTCTTTCTTTTCTTTTTTTGGCGAGGTGGACTCTATCGGTACGTAATGCACTAGCTTAGGGACCCCGATTGAGTCGGCGTGTTGTATATGTATAGCCCGAGTCCGTCCACGAGAATAATAAGCACACAGAATAGCCCCCAAAGTGCCTCGTGCGTTCTAGCGCGTGCTCGACCGCGCGCGAGATCAATTTGTTCCCACGTGCGTGCATTCCAAATCCATGGGGGAGCCTTGTCTGGTGCTGCCGGACCATGTCATCGAGGACGTCTTGGCACGGTTACCGCCCAAGTCGGTGCACAGGTGTCGCTGCCTCTCTCGCGCCTGGGCGGCGACGCTCTCCTCGGACAACTTCGCCGACCATCACCTCCCGCCTCGCCAACCGTCACGGCGGCCCCAGGATTCTCATACTGCAGGGCTCGCGGTCAGGCGACGCACCCCCAAAGATACAATCGTGGTTGCCGGACCACCCTGGCGGTACGACGCTCATGGACGTCCCACATGCACTAGTAGAAAACAGGGCTACCGTTCGGGCCTGGCCAGCCCATTAGTCCCGGTTCTTCAAGAACTGGGACCCATGGGGGTATTAGGCCCGGTTCGTGAGCCCAGGGGGCCGGCCAGGGCCTCGTGGGCACTGGTCCTGGTTCGTGTGAAACCATTTGTCCCGGTTCAAGCCACGAAACCGACCAATGGTCTCGCCTCTGCCCACAACCATTGGTCCTAGTTCGTGGCTTGAACCGGACGAAGAAGTGCTTTAGTCCTGTTCATGCCACAAACCGACAAATAACTTGCCTATATATACCCATCACGCAAGCAGAGCACTCCAAAGGTTTCTATTTATTAAATCCGGCGAGGAGAGGACATTTGGTTGCTCTAGTTCATCTCCTATGCACATGATGTGTTCGATGAAATGCCCGAACCACACTAGTTAAGCTTTCTCCTCTCCAAGCTCGACATCGGAGCTCCATTTATTTCGAGATTTGTTTAGATTTAGCGGTCCGTCATGCCCCGTCCCCGTTTTCACCGCCGTTGATCGCCCGCGCCGATCTCGTCGCCGGCACCACCGTGGTGAGCCTCTTGTTCTTATCTTCTTTCTGACTTGTCTGATTTTCTTACTTTACGTAGATATTTGTCTAATTTTCTTACTTTTGACACACATAATTATATATAATGCACGCAGATGAACCGGCAATGGACGTATGGTAACAGACACACCTCCGAGTACATTATTTTCTCGAAGTGGCTAAGGCAAACAAGCAGAATGGTTTTATGTGTTGTCCATGCACTATATGTGGGAATACGAAGTCTTAGTCTGGCCGGAAAATTCTTCACACCCACCTGCTTTACAAGGGTTTCATGCCACACTATAATGTTTGGACGAGGCGCGGAGAAATAGGGGTTATGATGGAAGACGGCGAAGAAGAAGAGGACGATGACAACTATGTGCCCCCTGAATACGGTTATGCTGCAACAGGGGGAGCTGCTGAAGCTCAAGAGGAACCAGACGATATGCCTGATGATGCTGCAACGGGGGAAGCTGTTGAAGATCAAGAGGAACCAGACGATGTGCCCGATGATGATCTCCGCCGGGTCATTGTCGATGCAAGGACGCAATGCGAAAGTCAAAAGGTGAAGCTGAAGTTCGATCGCATGTTAGAGGATCACAAAAAAGGGTTGTACCCCAATTGCGAAGATGGCAATACAAAGCTGGTTACCGTACTGGAATTGCTGCAGTGGAAGGCAGAGAATGTTGTGCCTGACAAAAGATTGGGAGGTGCTACCTTCCGGGGGACGTAGGTTGGTGAGGAGGCAGCCCGTTGTTGACCTGATCCTTGTTTGGTGGCGGTCGCGTGGGCCAGTGACGGTGCCGAGGCTTCCGAACACCGCGGAGGTGGTACATCACCGTGTCAGCGAGGAGGACGAGCACGTCCGTTGCTACATGGTTGCGTTGGAGGGCAGGTTTGACAATACCTGGTAGGTTCTTAAGGGATCTCACTGGAGCTATGATCATGTGATGGTTCCTTATCTTTGGGTGTCCACTGCCCGCGACGATAACCATCAGGCGCTACGATTCTAGTTGTATTAGCGATGCTATATGTATGATAGTATTCGAGAAGTATTAGTGATAATATTCGACGATGTACGGACACAAGAGATGATGTATTTTTGGTTATAATTGAATGCATGCTAATTTGAATACTACTTTATTTTACGATTTGGTTTTGCTTATTGAATGCTCATATTGGAAAAGTACTCCTACTTTGAATGCTAAAATTGAAGAGCACTCTATGCAGAAATCTAGGAGCCCCCTCCATTATCCATACCGTCGTGGGGGTAGCTTCTCCTTCATTCCCGTGTGCTAGACAATTTGGTCTAATAATGCACTCGCGAATGAAAGGAGGAGCTATACCATCACTGATAGTCAACCCGTGATTAATAATAATGATCTAATTTAGGTTTTTTAGTACATATATTTAATTGTACAAGTTTAATATATGAATTATGAACATAGGCCGGAAATGTCGTACTCGGACGACGAAAACCGCCCGGCGGAGTGCGACTGGTGCCGAGACGACTGAGGTATGTGCGACAGGTTCCTTGAGCTAGACGAAGATCGGCGCTTCAGCATTAAGCTCGAGGAGACCTTGGATGTTCATATGGTACGCAACGACGACAATAGTTTTTTTCGTAATTAAGCACGACTTCAACTATTTTAACGTGTATTTTTCATCTTCTCCAATTCGACTAGCTTATCATATGCTATGCAAGACGCTATGTCTTGGAGAGGATGGGTTTTGAAGACCATGAAAATATGGAAACCAAAAAAAATCACCTAAGGACCCATCATGGTGTGGATTTTGAAGTAAAGTTGTACAATGCTGAGAGTGTAACCCATTTTGGTTGCAAAAATTGGGAAGCACTTTGCAAGATGTATGGTTTTGATGACGGTATGCTTGTCACCATGGATCTTGGTGATCCTACAATCGAGCAAGACAATATGGACATTTGGGTCCTTGTGGATACACTTCCAATTCTTCCCCAATGTGAGCTTCTCAAACATAGTTATTAAGTAATTTATATTGTTTATTTCAAAATAGTTGACAACTTATTTTCATTGACAGCTTATTTTCATTCTTCAAAGAATGTGTGGAAGATGGTAGACAAAACCCACTACACCGATGGCTCCGAATTAACTTATAAGGAGAAAAATCACCTGATCGCATTTTGTACTGATCTTGAGAATTACAATATCTACAATCGAACTCCTCAACATTATGGTCAATACGTGCCACTAGTGCACGTGTTGAACTACGGTAACTACCATGGAGATACCCTGGTAAGATTTTTTACTATTACGACATCCGTGCATCTTTTTGCATACTTCTAAAACTAGTACATCATTGCTAACTACGAAGTTATTACTAGGTTTTTCAACAGATAATCCCGAATGATTGTGTGCCTCATCTGATGTATATGCACGGTCGCCTTGATGTTTTGAACATACAACCAGGTCGTCCTACGAATCTCAATTGTCCATACCGAATTTCTAAAAGAAGTGGAGACATGACAATCAAAGATGGAAGAAATGTATGGACAGTCGTAAGGAGCTTCTTGGAAGCAAAAGGAATCGAAGCGCAAGAATTGGAGACAGGATTATCTCCATTCTTCATAATGGAGAGTCAGGGTCTATATTGTTTTATGCTATTTTACCTTAAGGGTGTTTAGGTCCTACCTGATACTGATGATCATGTGCTAAGAATAATTATGTAGGGTTGGGTTCGATGACTATGAGGATGATGATCGTATGACTTGTTATTAATAACGAGTAGAAGTTGTATGATGATACATGATTAGTAGGACTTCTTTATTATATAGGATGATGTATGATGCGAGCATGCATGAGTTATTATATATCAGCGGGTGAAATGAACATAGCAGTAGCGTTGGTAAACCAAGGACGAAGATATAAGAGAGGACACTTCTCTCTATTAGCTAGTTAATAACAACCTAAATTAACCCCCAAAACCCCTAAACCAGCCACTTTTTTAAAAAAGAAAAAGAAAAACCTCACCTCCAGCCAGCTGCTGACGCGTGGAAGCCTTTTGGTCCCGGTTCATGTCACCAACCAGGACCAAAGGCCCCCTTGCTTGGGCTGCCCGCAGTGGCCACGTGGAGGCCCATCTGTCCCGGTTCGTGTAAGAACCGGGACTAAAGGGGGAGGGCATTAGTACCGACCTTTTTGTCCCGGTTCTTAAACCGGGACAAAAGGCCCTTACGAACCGGGACAAATGCGCTGTTTTCTACTAGTGACGCTCTGAGGTGCCGCCACTTCTGTCAGCCGTCTCTTTTCAAACCTCTCGGGGCCTACGACCAGCGCAGGCGCAACCCCGGCAAAGATGACGTAGTCCCACGCCTTGTCACCTAGCAGTGCCACGGCCTCGTCATCCTCGAAGCCACCGGTACATAGGTATACTTCGTGTTCAACCCGTGCATCGGGCGGATGGCAGCTCTCTCAAAGGGACGGGCCATCGGCTGCCGCCGCCATGCTGCCAAGGCTCATCATAAGTACGCGAGCTTAGGGATCGCCTATGACATGCTCACCAAGAAACACAAAGTTGTATGCATCTAATGCCATGCAGAAGCTACCACGATCTGCTGGATGTGAAGTCTACATGGTCAACTCCACGAGACTCTGGAGGCCCGTGAATGGAGATGCCACGCCGGGCTGGGTAAGACGAAATGACACGAGTGTATTTATGCATGGGCACGTGCATTGGATGGCCAAGAGCAAGCTTGGCGCGTCATCCAACGAGATGTTCATCATCACATTCTCTCCTGGAGACGAGACGTTCGGGACCATGCCACTGCCGCTCGGCATGGGGATGGAGAGAAATAGCCTAGCTATGCACCAACTGGCGAAGTTAGAGCATCTCCAGCCGCGCCCCCAGAACGGCCTTCTCTGGCGTTTTTTGCGCCGGCGCCCAAAAAACAGCCCAGTCGCGCCCTCAGGAGCCCGTTTTTCGACGGCTTGGGCCGAAATCAGCGCCGACGGACCTAGACCGAACATGACACGCCGAGGGGCGCCCGGGGGCGCCGGGCAAGTGTTTTGGTGCGAAACAGCCGCGGGCCCGCTGAGTCAATGAGAGACCGCTTCGTCGACCTCATCGCCTCGGTTCCCGCGGGAATCAATGCGAAGGCTACCACGCTGCCGCGCCGGTCAGCCTCCATTGATGCCTCACGGGCGGCGCAGTGAAGACGCCGCTGATAACCCATAAGTGTAGGGGATCGCAACAGCTTTTGAGGGTAGAGTATTCAATCCAAATTTATTGATTCGACACAAGGGGAGCCAAAGAATATTCTTAAGTATTAGCAGTTGAGTTGTCAATTCAACCACACCTGGATAACTTAGTATCTGCAGCAAAGTATGTAGTAGCAAAGTAGTATGATAGTAATGGTAACAGTGACAAAAGTGAAGATAATAGTTTTGTAATAACTATAACAGTAGCAACGGAAAAGTAAATAAGCGAAGCACAATATGTGAAAAGCTCGTAGGCATTGGATCATTGATGAATAATTATGTCGGATGCGATTCCTCATGTAATAGCTATAACATAGGGTGACACAGAACTAGCTCCAGTTCATTAATGTAATGTAGGCATGTTTTCCGAATATAGTCATACGTGCTTATGGAAAAGAATTTGCATGACATCTTTTGTCCTACCCTCCCGTGGCAGCGGAGTCCTAGTGGAAACTAAGAGATATTAAGGCCTCCTTTTAATAAAGAACCGGAACAAAGCATTAGCACATAGTGAATACATGAACTCCTCAAACTATGGTCATCACCGAGAAGTATCCCGATTATTGTCACTTCGGGGTTGTCGGATCATAACACATAATAGATGACTATAGACTTGCAAGATAGGATCAAGAACACAAATATATTCATGAAAACACAATAGGTTCATATCTGAAATCATGGCACTCGGGCCCTAATAACAATCATTAAGCATAGCAAAGTCATAGCAACATCAATCTCAAAACATAGTGGATACTAGGGATCAAACCCTAACAAAACTAACTTGATTACATGGTAAATCTCATCCAACCCATCACCGTCGAGCAAGCCTACGATGGAATTACTCACGCATGGCGGTGAGCATCATGAAATTGGTGATGGAGAATGGTTGATGATGACGACAGCGACGAATCCCCCTCTCCGGAGCCCTGAAAGGACTCCAGATCAGCCCTCCCGAGAGTGATTAGGGCTTGGCGGTGGCTCCGTATCGTAAAACGCGATGAAACTTTCTCTCTGTTTTTTTTTCTCTGTGAAACGGAATATATGGAGTTGGAGTTGAGGTCGGTGGAGCGTCAGGGGGCCCACGAGACAGGGGGGGCGCGCCCAGGGGAGGGCGCGCCCCCCACCCTTGTGGACAGGGTGTGGGGCCCCTGGCCTTGATTCTTTCGCCAGTATTTTTTATATTTTCTAAAACTTATCTCCGTGGATTTTCAGGTCATTCCGAGAACTTTTGTTTTCTGCACAATAAACAACACCATGGCAGTTCTGCTGAAAACAGCATCAGTCCGGGTTAGTTTCATTCAAATCATGCACGTTAGAGTCCAAAACAAGGGCAAAAGTGTTTGGAAAAGTAGATATGTTGGAGACATATCAGCCGCCGATGCGCGTCCCGCCCGCATGCGCCACGCGTCCGCCCGCATGCCGCCCCCTCCCCCCACCCCGGTTCGGCTATAAAAGGCACCCCTCCCCGCCGGTGAGCGCCACAGCCTCCCTCTCTCCCTCCTGTGAAACAGCCTTCTCCCCGTCGGCGAGCTCCCTCACCACCCCTGCCCGTCGATGAGCGAAGCCATGGCGGAGAGATACCCAGGCGACGGCGCAACGGCGAATGGCTTCGGCCGCCGACACCTCCAGGAGCCGGAGGCGCGCCTACTGTACGAGGACTAGTACCCCCCCCCTCCCGACATGCACATGCCGGGTTCATGGAGACTGTGCGCCGGCGGCGTCCCGGTACCGCCAGTGCCCGAAGGGGCGGCAAGGCGGGCGGAGATCGCCCGCATCCGCTCCTCGCTGACGGAGGAGCAGCAGAACGAGCCGAGGTACGCGCCGACAATAAACGCCAGGATGTTTGATGCCAGCGCCGCCGCGAGGAGCAGATCGCCTCCGTCAACGGCATCATCCCCCGCCGCCTCGACTCCGAAGGACGGCGCGAGTGGTGTTGCGTCCCCAGCCGCACACTCGACGCCGTCCTCGACCACATCGAGACCGGCAATGTGCCGCGGCTGGAGTACCCAACGCGGCCCTCCTTCTCTCGCCGCCGCGGCAGTTCCTGGATGTCGCGGCGAATGGAGCCGGGGTCGTCCTCGTCGTCGAGCTCTAGCTCGTCGGCCCTTCGCCCCATCAAGCCCGAGCCGGAGGGGACACCACTCGGGCGTCGCGTTCGCAGTGGCGCCCTCGTCATCAATGAGCCCTCGCTAGCGACCGCACCGACGAGGCGCTCCCTCCGCCTAGTCCAGCCGAAGCCCGAGCCGGACATGCTCCCCGTGAAGCCGGAGCATGCCGCCATGGTGACCCCCGACGATGTGTCCGCCCTCAAATGGGTGAAGAAGGAACACGCCCGCGAGCAAGTGCGCCGCCAGCGTCAGGCGTACCTAGAGACCCAGGTGTCGTGGTCCTAAGACTGACAGTAGAAAGGGAGGTAGGTATGGAGAGGCAAGATCTCAGCTATGGTGAAGTCGTACACACAAGATTTACGAGTTCAGGCCCTTCAAGGTGGAAGTAAAAGCCCTACGTCTCGATGCCCGGAGGCGGTCGACTAGATTATATGTGTGTGTGTGTAGTGTTACTGGGGGTACGAACCCTTGTGCCAGAGGAGGGGGGTGGCTTATATAAAGTGCGCCAGGGCCCAGCCATCCTCCATTACAAGGGGTTCAATGTACATAAAGAAAGGGCGTTATTGATAATGCCAGCCATAAGTGCTATTAATGACCTTAAAGACTACAGAGTGAACGTCTGACCATTGCAGTGCTGAGTGACTCCTGGTCTTCAGTAGGTAGAGTGATTCCTTGTATGGTCGAGTGACAACAGGTAGGAGGGGTACCCTAGTGATATGATTGGTCGAGTGGATTGCACTCGACACCTTTGACTGGGGGTTCTTTGTCGCCTCTTGGGCTTCTTTGCTTCTACGGTAGTGACCTTGGGTGGGGCGTATAGGTCAGGTCTATGACCCTACCCCCAGTCTGTATCCTCATCACCAGGCCCGTAGCCACGCCGAGGCTCGTCGCCGTGCCGAGGAGGGCGGCGTCATCGTCATCGACAGCGACGACGAGGGCGAGGCCGGGCCGTCAAGCGCTGTCGCCGACCCCGACGAGGGCTGCAGTAGGGCGCGCGATGACGACGACGACGGCGGCGGCGGCGGCGACTACACCTGCTTCTACAGGCTTCTCGGCATGTAGACGGCGGCGGCGGCGGCAGCGGCTAGGCTAGGCTTTTTTAGTTTGTTTTTAAGTTATTAGGCGTAGTTCATGCATGTTTCCAAGTTTTTGTACAATTTCGACGAAATATGGCCGAGTTCATGCAAAAGTCGCCGAGCTTGCAAAAAAATTTGAAATGTACTTCGCCGAACCTGCGGCGACCGTGCGCCTGTGACTGGGAGCGAACCGAACCCCAGGGACCGCTAGCGCCGGCTCGCCCCTAGGCCGCTCTTTTTCGGTGCCCTGAGGGGCCGAACGGCTGGAGATGCTCTTACATGGATGCCTATGCCTCTTCAGCACCGAATATGAATTTATCAGGTCGCCAAAACGGCACTACGTCTGGCTATTGCGTGGACATGGTGAAACTAGCACATCACATGGGATCTGCACTGCCGAATTGACCTGGACATGTTGTCGCCGAAGGTCGCTTCCTTCATGCTCATGGGGAGAAGGTCAATCCACTCGCCATGATCAACAACGGTCGTCGCGTCGTCCTCGTGCAAGGACGCTTCCCCATGGCCCGTATAGCGAGCTTCCGCATGCACCTGTATAACCATGCGACCGGCGATATGGAGAACGACCTCCTCGACAACAGCGGCCTGGTGTCTAACAAACACATGAAGTCCGGGCATGCCACACTGTATGAGGAAAGCATCTTTGCCATGTTGCTAGTGCTACGAGAGTTGTCAAAGTACACTCTTGCAAGGCTTAAATGTGTTTGTCGGAGCTGGCCCGTCATGATTGAGAGCAACGACTTTCTTGAAACACGATGTTATATGGCTCCGTTTAGTTATATTTTCTAAAGCATGTGCAAAGTTCAGAAACTATTGTTGAGCAGTTACAGGCCAATGTGTCTGAACTAACAAGAACCCTATGCGTTCAAAAAGCATTTAGTTACGAGGTTTTTTAACACAGTTTTGTTAAAACTCATCTAGATGAGATATAATTTGGTCTCATTCACCTTCTATAGCCATTAGATGTGATGCTATAAGATGCGTGTGTGCTCACGAGGGTTGTATCTTTTCTTGTTTTCCATGTGAATGAGACCAAATTATATCTCATGTAGATGAGTTTTAGGTTACCCCCTCTTTTCACATGAGAGGTAAGAGTATATAATAGATCTGAGCCGTTGATTGTATCAAGTAGTGGGTCTGATTAACTCTTACCTTCTTACCTCCCATATGAAAAGAGGGAGTAAGAGGGAGCTTCTTAAAATTGCTCGTTACTCCTTTCGTTCCAAAATAGATGACCCAACTTTGTACTAATATGAATAAGATGAGGGAGTGTTTCATGCGTACTTTTTTTTTGTTGACATGGAGTCTCATCTATGTTGACGACGAGCCATTGGATGCTACAAGAGAGTTGCTAGAGTGTGTGGTAACCTTCCAAGAGCATCTACAATATATATGTAGAAATCTCACCCCCTATATTTGTACGGACTGGATCCGGTGATTCTTCAATGTCCTACGCTTCAACTACGAACCTCAAATGCAAAGCCACATTTTCATACTAGCCATGCAACGTCGATTTCATCACGTAGTTCATAATACACAGATCATTCGAAATAAAAAGTAGCACAAGAAATAGCCTAATTCTACTTATTGAAGGAGATGTCAATGACCGAGGTGTCGGATGGACCGGCCTTGTTGTCATTGGCGATGAGGTGCACCTCTGGCTTCTCCTTGTAGGACTCCTAGTCGAGCTCCGCGAAGAGTCGCTCTCACCGGGCGTCGGCAAGACGGATAAGGTGGCGGATCGAAGCCACCTCCCGCTCGGGTTGAATCGAGTCGAGGATGGCGGCTTGCTCCGCCTTGAACGCCGCCGCCAACTCCATGGCTTAAGCGGTTGAGAACTTCGCCTCCGCTACTGTCGTGTCAAAGCCGTCGGGCTCCATGGATGGCGCCTCAGCCATGGCCTCCACCTGTGTCCGCCTCCTGCACCTCGGTGCTCGAATCCTCCTGCTCGGCACCCGGATCCTCCTGCTCGTCCGGCAGCTCCTTGACCGGCACGTCCTCATTGCCCAAAATGGGCGTGTTCGTTAGCTGGGCGCAGCGTGCCACGTTTGCGGCATTGAACTCGGCTTGGATCTCTGCTAGGCATTGGGGGGTGAGCAGGTTGTACCAAGTTATCTTTTCCATGATGAATGACGAACTCGGATTGGAAGTGGAAGAGGGAGAGGATAGAGCAGCGGTAACATGGACGGGGGTGGGGAGAGGAAGGGAATGGGGAGGGGGCTAGAATTGCCTCACCGTCCGGCCTAAATAGCCGGATTTAGCCTCTCAGACGGCGCGGCGGAGCATCGACATGAATGCGGACCGGTGAGCTCCCTTCGGAGCGCTGGGTTTCTACATGTTTCTGTGTGGGTCCCATCCGTTAGTCCATCGCGGCAGACGCATCCGAGCAGCCTCGTATTCGCCCCCGATATATGCTGGGTTTGAGGCATATTGGACAGCCTGGACATATAGGGATGATTTGAGGGGGCGGTTGAGTCGCATTTTTGTGACCGATCACAGACTGGGCTATCTGCCCAGACGTATAGGGAGAATTTGAGGTGTCTGGCTGTAGATGCTCTAAAAGAAGTGCCTTTTACTTGCGCCCAAAGTGGGCTCGACGTGCGATATCCGCTTACGTGGCCATCTAATAAGGCTCTAGCCATTGATTAAGTGGTCAATGGGACGTCGTGACAGGCCATTGTATTCAACAACCTCGCACCGCCTCCACATTCCCCTCTCTAAATCCCTAATTCCTGCAACGCAAAACCTCACATCTGAACTCCCTATGAATTGTTGCCTCGTAGGCTTTCCCATACGTACATCGTGCTTTGTCGGCCCCATTCCTCCTTATAGATTTGGCACCCTAACTTATGGCATGATTGCCATCTGCCACGTGATGAAGGACAAAGGTGTAAGTAGAGGGTGGTAAAAAGGTGCACACTACATGAGAGATTGGATACTTAAACGAGACAACATGGGCTTTTTTATGGGGGAAACTTCAACAAGGACTTCTACGACCCCGGTTCACGATAATGCAAATCCTCTAATTTCTTAGTTCATTCATTCGTTGATTTTGGCTCACTCTGCTTTCCCCATGTCAGGTTGTGAAAAATCCTAATAGGTCTCGGGATCAACTGATGCATTGAGAAAAATGCACTCACCACAGTGGTCAGCTATCATAGGTTGAGTTGATGAGTATTTGATGAAAGAGGCAAGAAATACACTCGTCCAATTGAATGCTAGTACAAAAGAGTTGCTCGAGGACCAGTTTTGTTCGAGACTAGTGTTGTAATATTAGTTTAAATGAGTTCCTTCCAAGGCATTTACTATAGAACGCCTAGGTAAGCTAGGTCATTCGACGCATTTCCTGAATTGCCTCCTATAACATAAGAGTTTGAGACGATTAACCAAGATGCATGTAGGAAAAAAAAAACTCCAATTGTTGACCGTGGTGTAGTGAATGGCCTTGTTGAGCACAATACAATCTTGTAAGAGAAGACTTCAGAAAATAGCATCGGGATATGCACAAGCCTGAAGTCGTGTCTGAGATGAGCAGAGCAACACTAGTCATAAAACAACGGATCGTCTAGAACCGCTTGTGTCACGTCCAATGACTCATAAATATATATATTTTAACAAGTACTATAAAAACTGATCTAGAAAAAACTAGTATACAGTACAAAACTATTGCGATGTTGCACATATGCTTGCTGGACTTCAGTAGTTTCTTAATTCACACACTTAGAAAATAAAATCCAATGAGGGCATGTTACGTCGTGTTTCATGGAAGGCGTCGCTCTCGATCATTACGCGCCAGCTCCGGCAAACGCACTTAAGCCTTGCAAGGGTGTATGTGCTCGTAGCACTAACGACATGGCGAAGATAATGTCCTCGTGTGGCCGTCCGGGGTAGGCGATGCTCTCCTCGTATAGTATGGCCTTCCTGAATGCCATGAGTTTACTAGAGAAAAAACCGCTGCCGTCTAATAGGATGTCTATACCGCCGGTCACAGGGGCGTACGCGCACATCTGGAAGGAGCTGGCTTTATAATAGGAGGAAAACTGTGGTTGTATGAGGAGGATGCGACGATCATTGCCGACGAAGGCAAGTGGCCTGATTCCATCCCCGCTGTGCAAGAACTTAGAGACGTCCTGTGGTGACGTTTTCAGATCAATTCGGCAGTGTAGATCCCACGTGCATGTTTCATGTCCGTGCAGTAGCCAGACGTACATGTACCGATCTGGAGACAGACCAGGCTGCTTCACTTCCATACTGAAGAGGCCTAGGTGCCCCCCGAGCTCCACCAAATAGTGCTTATTATGTAGATTATTTCTCATCATGTCGAGCGGTAGCGGCACTGTCCCAAAGGTCTCGCTGACGAGAGAGAAGGAGACGATGAACCTTTCTTTAAGCGGCGAGTCAAGCTTGCGTTTGGCCAACCAATGCACGTGTCCCTGAGCAAACATGGTCGACGAATTTTCGTATACCCAACCCGCCGGTTTTTTCTGGGCTCCGCCGTGCGCCGGCGGCCTCCAGAGGCCCGTGGAGTTGACCTCATAGACCTCACATCCAGCAGCAGACGTAGGAAGCTTCTCGGCGTCGGAACCACGGTAGTAGATGCGTACAACTTTGTGCTTCCTTGAGAGTATGTCGTAGCCGATCCCTAAGCTGGCGTAGTGGGCATCGGGGTGATAAGTATCGGTGACACGGCGGCAACCCGTCGCTTGGCCCTCCGGGAGGGGTGCCATCTGGCCGGTGGATGGGTTGAGCACGTAATACATCTCCACGGCTCTGGCTTCGAGGATAACAAGGTCGCGGCACTGCTCGGTGACGACGTATGGGACTTTGTTGCGCGCGCTGGTGCTGCGCCGGTTGGGCCCGAGCGCCGTGGCAAGAGGCGGGAAGCGGTCGCGCGTGAGGATACGGGGGACCTCCATGAGCGTGGTGCCGCCAGGGTGGTCCGGCGACCACGCGTGCATCACCGGACGCGCGCCACAGGACCGCGAGTCCTGAAGGACGAGAATCCTGGGGCCGCCGTGGCGGTTCGCGAGACGGAGGTGGCGGTCGACGAAGTCGTCCGTGGAGAGCGTGACGGCCCAGGCGCAAGAGAGGCAGCGGTAACAACATGGTCCGGGAGCTCGGGACAACACGGTTCCGCCATGGCCGCTTTTAAAGCGCGCGCACGCACGTCGGAAGGAAAAGATGCGCTTCCGGGGTGATTTTGTTTGGTCCTTGGAGTGCACGCACTCGGGCTATACGGATACAGCTCGGAGTCTAACTCCTGCTCAATCCGTAATCTGAAAAAAATCTCCTAACAGACGCGTAGACCAGCGAACGTAAGCAAAACTGTCAAAGTGTAAGTAAAAAAAGATTTGACCCCATGCAGGAGCTAGGGTGCACGCCACGCACGCCGCCGCACACGCATCATGCCATGCGTGACTATGCAAGCCTAGTGGCAGTATATTTGTTACTCCCTTTGTTTCATAATATAAAATCGTTTTTGACGATATATTTGTTAGTCTCGGGGGGCACTATATCAGCTTTTCGGGTGAGGGCAAGAAGAAGCCGACGATGTTTGCACCAACCACTAGTGTTCGCATCGCACGGTTGATTGTGGACGGGGTCATTTTGAAGGGCAACAAGTTGTAGGCTTTGTGATAATGGACTAGATGCAACTGGGCCATTGGGCCCTTGGGCTTTTCTGAGACCGATGTGTCAGAAAATATTAGGCCCAATGTTTGATCGATTGAGACTAAGAACCAGGGTAATTACTTTTAGTTTAGTCCCGTACCAAAAGATTAAGAAGATGAGCTTGGGGAAGACGTGTATATAAATGAAGGGTATGACAACTTTGAAAGTTACTTACCTGGACGGGGTCAGTGGTTGATCAATAAGGCTCATGGCCTAGATCAATGGCTCACATTGCACATGGTGGACGCGTTGATCTACCAGACGTCATAATTTATGATAGGCGAGCGTAGGCGCCGGCGCACCGACCCAAATTTGGGCCGGTCGTACCTTGTACGTTAGAATAAAACACTTTTTAGTCATTAGATTCAGCGCTCTTTCATCCCTATCATGCCATTTCTTTTTTTTTCTTTTCCCCGAACAGGGGCGCAAGCGCCATTGACGAACGACAGGACCCGCCACTCGCCGCCTCTCTCCACTGCTCGAATTTGCCGTCGTCGCACGCCCTCCTCATCTCGCCGTGGTTCCAGCATCACCCTTGCCAGATGCAGCTCTGTCAAACGTAGGTTTCAGCAATTCGCACCGCACAACATAGCATGGCATCGCCGCCCCTAGCTCGCTGCCGCCGTCGACCTGCACCACCGGATTCCAACGAAAAAACACATCTTAGTTAAAAAGAACTCTGGTGGTCAGTTGTCAAAAACTAGTTCCAATAAAAAAATACAGTGGTTCAAGCAACTAGAAAACCCACTAAATCGCTTGAAGCAAAAAAAATCCCTGGATCCAGCAAAAATTAACTACGGTTCCAGCAAAAACAAACGATGCAGCTCCCCCATCGTGTTGTTCCCATCGACGGTTCCAGCAAAAAAATTGCAGGTTGTAGCAAAATCAACATATGGTTCCAGCAAAAAATACCTTCGTCCCTGCCGCCCTCTGTTGGTCGTAGCACGGCAGACTACTGGTTGCAGCTATCTGCAAAGTTGGTTGCAGCTTCCTGTAGTGCTGATTCCAGCAAACGGCGGCGTGCCGCCGCAGCTCTGGAGCAGCCAGTTCCAGCTCCCAGTGGTGCTGGTTGTAGCACCGCGTGATGCCGGTTGTAGCAGCCCGCGGAGCTGGTTGCATCACCAGTGTCGCCTGAGCTCGCCGTTTGCAGGGATGGTGGCTGGGCGCAGCATCTACGCATGCGCCCCTTGCAGCCTTCAGCGAGAAAGAGAGGGCTGATGAGGTGGGAGGGGGAGGAGAATGGAGGGGCTCGTGTTGGATAAGAGATTATAGTGGCCAGGGAGCTCGCCGGAGAAGCATGCCGGCGGATGCAGGAGAGGTGTGCCCATGGTCGCTTGAGAAGAGAGATGGGGGACGATGGGAGGGAGAAAAGAGAAAAAACGATGAAATAAGGAAGAGATAAGAACGAACGGAGAAAAGAATGGAAGCAGAGAGAAGATACGTGGCAGAATGGGACGCGGGTCCACATGGACGCACGTCGTCAGCGCGCGACCGGCCCAAAACATAGCCGGTCATCCGGCTGCAACCATTTTCCCTTTATGATAGAGGGGTACGCGTCCGCGCGGTCCCTGCCAAGTTTGAATTCAAAATTTGTGTTGATTTTTGTGTTACATTAATGTTTTGTACCCATAGCACAGGCATTATTTCGTTTTTGAGTTCACTTATTTCTTTTCCTATTGCTGACTTTCATGCTTTGAGTTTAAAAATCACACCGTCATGCATATAGCCAAAGATCCCAACATAAGTACTTCCTCCATTCCCAAATGATTGTCTTTCTAGCCATCTCAAATGGACTACAACATACGGATGTATGTAGACATGTTTTAGAGTGTAGATTCACTTATTTTGCTTCGTATGTAGTAATTTGTTGAAATCTCTATAAAGACAATTATTTAGGAACCGACGGAGTAATATTTTTGCACCGTGTCCCGGTGCACATGCATGGCCATTCGCGGCTAGTCTCAATACCATGAACCGAACATCGCAGCATCGACGCCCATGCTTCGCCCATATCCACGTCCATCCAGATCGATCCTTCTTCCCATGCATTCTCTAGATGAGATGCATCACGCATGCATGGTACAGCCTATAAATGAGGATCAAACAGCCACCAGCCATCTCACCATCTCGCTCTCCAATCTCTGCTCCAACACGTCGATCGCCATCACCGGGCAAGCAAAGCAAGTCAGCATGGGCAGCAACAAGGCCGCTGTGTGCGTGCTGGCGCTCGTCCTATGCGGCCTACTCGCCGCGAACACGGCGGGGGCGGCGGCGGGGTGCGACGCGAGCGCGCTGAGGCCGTGCGTGGGCGCCATCATGCTGGGCGGGGCGGTGACGCCGGGGTGCTGCGCGCGGCTGCGAGCCCAGCGGGCGTGCTTGTGCCAGTACGCGCGCGACCCGTCGTACCGCGGCTACGTTAACAGCCCCAGGGCGCAGAGCGTCGTCGCCGCCTGCGGCCTCCCCAGGCCCAAGTGCTGATCGCGCGCGCGGGCCGCGGGCTATATGTATCGACTCCGCCCAGTGTGGCCGGCATTGCGCACAATGCCGGGCACCGGTGGACGGCGGTCTACGTGATGTAATGTGTGGTTAATTATACGGTCGACGACACCATCGAGCTGGCACGTACGTGCCTGTGCGTGCGTGCGTGTACGGTTGAGTTGTGGACGCCTAAATAAACGTGGTTTGCTCCAAGCTGCGCAGGCACATATATAGGTGCGTGCGTTGTGGCAGCTGGTTGTGTATTTTCTCATGTTTTATACTACCGCCTATGAATAAAGTTTCCCGCAGCATTAATTCCATCCTAAAATATAGATACCTCAAACTCTGCAATGGTTGAATCTCCATTTGGATTGACTGGATACGAGTGTATGAAAGATCAAAGTGCCGTAAATTCACTAGTGCTCGAACACTAGTGATCAAAGTGCCACAATTTTTGTAATATATGGTAAACATTTTTCAAAAACACATTGAAATTTTTCTTAAATATATGATGAACATTATTTTTGATAGGGTTCACTTTTTTGCAGTACATGTCGAAAGTTTTAAATACAGATTGAACTTTTTTGTAATATACGATGAACATTTTGGTAATACACGTTGAATTTTTTTTGTAATATATGATGAACATTTTTTAAAATACATGTAAAATTTGTGATACGTGATGAACTTTCGTTTGATATACTAGCAAATTTGCCCGTGCGTTGCAACGGGAGAAATAAATATCGGACATTGGGGTATGAGGTTGTGCAAGTCGACGCCCACCACGTCGTACTGGTAGACTTGCTCATTGTCGTTAGTGCGCGTGCTAGGTGTCTGGACTGCAAAACTTGTTGCCATAGTGTCATGCGATCTCTAATCTGTGTCTTGTATTACAACCTTTTTTCATCACCATAGCCACATGTATATTTATTTCTCACAAAGCCTCCCACCACCATCTGCATGTCCGAGACCCATACACCCTCTTTTTAATGAGTTTTTAGGTATCTTGTTGATACAACAACTCGCGAATGTATATAAACTGGTGTAATTCTGTTTTATGAGGCGAGGTGGGACTATTAAAACGATTTGCTAAAGGGGAGCAAACCCTTTTTTCAGTTTTCCTCAGCAAATCGTTTTCGTCAGCCGATCCTCCCACCCGAGATGATTGATATGATGACTACTCATAATATGAATCGTATTATTCACTCCCTAATTAATCAACTTGATCTCATTCACCATCAGCTGTGAACGTACCCATCAAGCTTTTGTGCATTTGCTGCTCCAGGTGAGATTTTAAGTATGTACACATGCGCATGAGTAGCCCTGATTGATAAAATAGTTGATAAAAGTCAAGCAGATGTACAAAATCGCTGGTCTCCATCGCTGCTCATCATAGCAGGCCCAGTTTGAGCAGCCCAGCTCGGCCCACTTAGGACGACCGATGCAAAAAGGAGCTGCGGCCAGGCAGAAACGCTGAACAATACAACGAAAAGTTTTTAACTTTTTTAGTACCACCTTAGATAGAGAAAAAAAACTAAACGGGACAAAACCAAGAATATCACCTTGCTTTAATAGTAGGTATAGATGGGGAACATCTTCGTAATATAAGATGAACATTTTTGTAATGCATGGCGGACATTTTGTATAATACACAAAAAATGAAAATTAAACAGGAAAAAATGAAACAAAACAGAAAAAGGAATCATAAAAGAAAAACGAAAATCAGGGAAAAAACCCGGAAGAAAAAACAGGAGAAAACCATAACATGAAAGAAAAAACAAAAGAAACAGTACCGAACGAAGTAATCACGCGAACCTGTAGTGGGCCGGCCCAACTCTCTCAGCTGCGGGAGTTTGCTCAGTTTGCCAACCAGGGACGGCAAATAGGGGGAGCAACTAATTAACGAGCGCTCCTTCGGGAGCCTCGCAACGATCAGTGCCACTTGGCGCGCTCTCAGCCATTCGCCACGTGTCGCGCTCTGGGCTCTCTCTCCGGATTTGCTTTTTTATTTTTTTCGCACACGTTTTCGGCTTTTAAACGTTTTTTTGGTTTTTTTTGGACGTTTTGGTTTTTCACCGGTCTTCCCTAGCTTTTCGATCAAAAAAAATTTAAAAAAATAATTTTGTTGCACAAAACAACGCATTTTTCCCGCGAGAGGCACGGTTGTGCTTTCGCGAGAGGCACGGCCATGCCTCTTGAGAACGGAAAAAACGTGTTTTTTGTTTTTTTTTCTTTCGCGAGTTCCACGGTTTTGCTTCCGCGAGAGGCATGGTTGTGCTTTCGCGAGAGTCACGGCCGTGCCTCCTCGGAAACGGAAAAAAACTTGTTTTCTATTTTTTTTTTACAAGAGGCACGGTTTTGCTTCCGCGAGAGGCACGGTTGTGCTTTCGCGAGAGGCACGGGCGTGCCTCTTTCGGAAAGGAAAAAAACAAAAAATATGTTTTTTTTCCTTTCGCGAGAGGCACGGTTGTGATTTCGTCAGAGGCACGGGCGTGCCTCTTTCGAAAAGGGAAAAATCCCGTGTTCCGGTTTGGATTTTTCGTCTATTTTTTTGTCCGGTTTTTTCGTGAAAAAAAGTTCGTCAAAATTTATCAACATGGGATCTAGTTTTGAAGATCTCTATGCGAGGAATTCAATGGCGAAAGCGATTCGAGATTTGGACGCACGGTTTAAGAGACAAAACATTTTGAATAAACGAATCTACGGAAAAAGGGAAAAGTCCCAGATTGCAAGAAGTGACGCACATACAACGCGCCACTTGTCGCAACCTTGGGGAGTTGGAGTGATCTCCGCAAAGAGTACTCCTTAATTAGTGATTTCGGTAAATAGGAATGAGAGCTCCTAGTCAGCGCTTTAATCGCCAACTAGGGGTTCCGGCACCCACGCAGCCACTACTTGCGCCCCGCCCAAAATCACGCCGTCACATTGCTTCACTGCTGACTGGACACGGAAATTTAAAAGCAATGGTTATACAAATATTTAGTGATTTTTGTTGCATGATTTGTGTATTTGATAGAGAGCGTACGTGTTTGCGTGGCCCTTGCCAAGTTTGAATTTAAAATTTGTGCTGATTTTGTGTTACATTACTGTTTTGTACAAGTAGATTAGCATTATTTCTTTTTTGAATTCATTTTTACCTAATAATACTTACTTTAATTTTTTGGTAAGTGTATTTTGAGAACAAAAATCGTACTATTCTTGCATAGTCAAAGACCCCAACAATATATACTTAAAAAAAGGACCCCTACATAATCTATACTCCTTCCATTTTAAAATATTTGAACTGAAACCACGACAGTTATTTTAAAATGAAGGGAGTATATTGCAAGGTTGTCCCTATTAAGACCACCACACTCCGAATGGACCAAAGGAAGATCAGTAGAGATCGAAGCTAGAGCTTATAATTAACTATGGCGAATCAACTAGTGGTTGGATGGTTAGGAGGAGTGGTATACCGGCCCACAAAGGTTCAAGTCCTAGACTTAACATTGATGTTCGTTCGATGGGTGAAAACGTTCCTGTCGACTGTGAGACATCTGTGGTAACTTTGTAAAATCTCAAGATGCTATGCCCGCTCAGCTTCTCAAAAGTGCTTATAGGGGTAGAGGTGTCAGGGTATGGATGTGTGCATTCATACAGATGAGTGTATGTGTGCAACTTCGATTGTGCTGTGTTAAAAAAAGACTAACAGCGCAATGGCGAAGAACAAGGTAGTTTTTTGGGCACCTAGGCGAAGAACAAGGTAGTTTTTTGGGCACGAGCTAGGATGCAGGCACGCCAGCCGAAGATCATGCACCGTGTCCTAGTGCATGCACACAGGGGCGGACCCAGAAAAAAAATTGAGAGGGGGCAAAAATGTAGTGTAGATTACATAGGCTCCTTTTCCTTTTTCATACTAGCATTTTTTAATGTTTTCATTCTCCCCAAGTTTGATAATGCTTCTTTTCATGCAGGTTGTAGATTACATTGGTAGAACAATGTGTCAACGTTCTATTTTGCAACTTCGGAACAAGATATTGTAATACTGATTTAATTAATTTTCTCCCAAATGGATAGTTTTCTTTTACTTTTTTGTGATCTTTTTCTTATGAGATACATGTTAGTAAATTTGGTTAACATGTGGAAAATTAAGTGATTATTATGCCCGTGTGTTTATGTGCATGATGTTGACGTGTTGGTTCATAAATATAGCCATACATTTTTGCCCCCTTTTAATTTTTTTTTCTGGGTCCGCCCCTGTTAGCAGCCCCAGGGCGCAGAGCGTCGCCGCCGCCTGCGGCCTCCCCAGGCCCAAGTGCTGATCGCCGCCGTCGCCGCGCGCGCTATATACATCGACTCCGCCCGATGTGGCTGGCATTGCGCACGATGCCGGGCACCGGTGGGCGGCGGTCTACGTAATGTAATGTGTGGTTAATTATACGGTCGACGACGCCATCGAGCTGGCAGTACGTACGTGCCCGTGCGTGTGTGTACGGTTGAGTTATGGACGTATGTCTAAATAAACGTCGCTTCGTGTGCGTTCTCATGTTTTACTATCGCCTATGAATAAAGTTTTTCCCCAGCATTAGTTGCATCCTTCGAATTGGTTATGTGTTTATTTACTTGACTCACCTACACTAAATCTTCTTCATCACCACGTGCGGGAAAGCCACCGTACATCGAGTTGTTGCATTTTCACTGCCCTTTACACTACAGCAAGGTAGAAATGAGGAGGCGCTAAAAAATGCCTTCGATTACTCAGAAAACGCATGCAAAAGTCTATGGAGGCGTTTGCAGAAAACGCCAAGGACTATCGCGGAGGGAAAGGCCTGTCTCAGCACATTTAGAAAACACCTCCGATGCTCATCGTGGTGAACTGAAAAATACCTCGGAAAGTGACTCTGGGTAAATAGCAAATTATTATTCGGTAACACCAACACACAACACACAACACAGACTTGTTTTTTTTTTTTTGAGTAATCTCGCCCTCTTTATTGATCCAAAACAATGTTCATTGGTACAAAACTTTGATCATGGGAAATTCCCACACCAACATGATGATCTATATCTAAACTACATGCAAACTTAGTGAGATTATAAACTTCAAAAATAAAGTTCCTATGTTCGAATATGAAACTACAAGAATTAACTTCCACTCTGTTATTTCATGATCGGAACACAGAACACAGACACACCACCAACACAAGAGTCCCTGTTCGACAACCGCAGGCATCCAACAGACGCGCTGACGCACAGGGCGAGCGCAAATGGGCCGGCCCTGTAAGAGGAACTGTATTGACAAACATACTTTGGCAGTCGTTTGGTTGTAGCGAACCAATTTTGTTTTACTATTATTATTTTCTTCCGAATTTGGGTTTTTCCTTTTTTTGCAGCTTTTATTTCTATATATAGTTTTCTATAATATAAAAACGTTTATAATATACGGTGAACATTTAAAAAACACTCTGAATATTTTTTATAATAGGTTGAACTATTCGAAAACAGTGAACTTTTTTTGTAATATATGATGAACATTTTCAAAAACACATTGAACTTTTTCGTAAATATAAGATGGACATTTTTTTGATAGAATGCACTTTTTGTAATACATGTCGAATGTTTTTTAATACACATTAATTTTTTTATATACGATTAACATTTTTGTAATGCACGTTGAATTTTTTAGTAATATATGATGAATATTTTTTAAAATACACATTTTTTTTGGTAATACAAGGTAAACAGTTTGTAATATGTTATGAGTTTTTTTTTGTAATAAATGGTTTTCTATAAACCGCCCGGTTCGTCGGTTTCCACAAAACCAGCCGGTTCATCCTTTTTTTTCTGGTCCGGTTGCTCGAACAGTCTGCTAAGCTTAAAACCCTGATGGTATCTCTGGTACCAGTTTTTTCTGGTCCGACCGCCGGTTTGGTCTGGTTTTTTTTAACTATGTTTAAAACTCAAATATTTTTCAAATTCACAAACAGTTTTTGAAAACAGTAGCATTTTTAAAACTTCCGAATATTCTTGAAAAGGTAAACATTTTTCAAAATATTAGATTAATAAGATCTTTGAA
Source organism: Aegilops speltoides (assembly GCA_021437245.1). NCBI lineage: Eukaryota > Viridiplantae > Streptophyta > Magnoliopsida > Poales > Poaceae > Aegilops > Aegilops speltoides. The sequence goes on along the minus strand of CM038147.1, from coordinate 470,664,550 downwards.
TATTGTCTATTTTTTGGAAAAAATATAAAAATAAACTTATAAAAACGACAACATTGATCAGGAACTGAAAAAGGGTTTCGCCATGTACAGCTGGGCTGGACCATTTAAATCCCTCAATGTCCTTTTGTGTGTGTTTCGTACTTTCATGGACTAGTTGAGGTTGAGAGCGTTAAATATTCACCATTTTCCAAAATGTTTGCTTTTTCAAAGAAGAAATTTGTTTTATAAAAAGCTTCATTTAGAAAAATTGGGATTAAAAAAACTGCTCATGTTTCCAAAAGATGTTCAAACAGTAAATCGAGCCAGAATAGTAGTGACGTTACATGGGCAAGTCCAGTTGGACGGTGCCTGTGCGAAACAAGCTAATTTCACGCAGCTCCCGCCAGATATGATCCTCCACAAAAGAGAGTGTCTCTGTTCCATATTTTTTGTCGCTGCTTTATTACAATTCTGCGACAAGTAATAAGGATCGAAGGGAGTAACTTAATTCTATGGACTTGAATAATTCATGAATGCGAAGAATATTGTGAAACCTGGTCACAAATTTTTTTTCATGAAAAATATTTTTCGTGAATTTCATGAAAAATATTCACGAATGTGAAATCATAACCATCAAATTAAAAAAGCTAATGTTTTTTTTCACAAATTTGAAACCTGGTCACAAATTAAAAAATATTAATGAATATGAATAAAGTTAATAAATTCGAAAAAATATTTGCTAATTCCAAAAAAATTCACAAATTTTAAAAGTTTGTGCATTTTCTAAGATGTCAAGAATTTGAAAAAAAGTTCACAAAATTAAATTACATTCACGAATTTTAAAAAGTTCATAGATTAGGAAAGAATTCATGGATTTGGAAAAGCTTACTGGATTTCATTGATTGAAAAAAAAGTTCACAAGTCTGAAAGGTTCGTGAGTTTAAAAAATAGTTGTGCTCAGTTTGTTGTACTACCTCTGACAAGTAATCTTGTAATATATGTAGGATACAGAGTATTGACACATTCAAAAATGAAAAAAAATGTTGTTTCGTTTTAATAGCAAAGTTTGAGGCCTCCATAGAGGATAGGATTTCTATAGGATTTTTTTTTCTTTAGAGACCTTTGGTTTGTAGGAATCAAATCCTATTCCTATGGTATAATTCTTCCTATTCTCCATATTTCATAGGAAAATACTCAATGAAAAAAAATCCTATGATGTGAAACAATTTTTTTTTTAAAATCATGGATTTGTATAAAAATGCTTAGTTGATTTTTTTACTGATTTTAAAAAAAGTTCATAAAGTTATAAAAATATTTTTCAATATTGAAAAAAATAGAAAGATGTTCTCGAAACTGTATAAAGTTCACAGGTTGGAAAATTCTTTGCTATTCAAAGAAGTTGAGGAAATTCAGAAGAAAAAGAAGTCCATGAAATTAAGTAAAAAGGGAAAAGGGGAAAGTAAAATAAAATAAAAATTAGGAAAGGAAGGGGAAAACGACATAAATCGGGCAAGATCCGTTGAAAACAGAGAAACCGCAAGAACCTAGCCTTGGAAAACCAGAGTGAACCTTCTAGAAAGTTCCCAAAATCAGTGCCGAGGATAAACACCTGTTGGGCCAGCCCAGTTCGCTACCGAGGGAATTGAACCTTGGCGCCAGTTACTGATTAACCAATAAATTAGCACCCTTACTGCTAAATAGGAACTGGCAGCTAGAGAGCTCTCATTCAACGCTAACACGTATACATGGCCAAACCTCGAACCGGGCCGGGCCTAGCCAAGCCTTTAAGTGCATCTAGTGCCCCTTAGTGATTTTGGTGTATTGAAGACTTATAGGTTAAGTAACTGATGCGTTTGTGAGTGTACTGAAGGAAATATGCCCTAGAGGCAATAATAAAGTTATTATTTATTTCCTTATTTCATGATAAATGTTTATTATTCATGCTAGAATTGTATTAACCGGAAACATAATACATGTGTGAATACATAGACAAACAGAGTGTCACTAGTATGCCTCTACTAGACTAGCTTGTTAATCAAAGATGGTTAAGTTTCTTAACCATAGACAAAGGGGGTGTCATTTGATTAACAAGGTCACATCATTAGTTGAATGATCTGATTGACATGACCCATTCCATTAGCTTAGCATCCGATCGTTTAGTATGTTGCTATTGCTTTTATCCATGACTTATACATGTTCCTATAACTATGAGATTATGCAACTCCGCTTACGGAGGAACACTTTGGTACTACCAAACGTCACAACGAATCGGGTGATTATAAAGGAGTACTACAGTGTTTCCAAAGGCGATGTTGGGTTGGCGATTTGAGATTAGGATTTGTCACTCCGATTGTCTGAGAGGTATCTCTGGTCCCTCTCGGTAATACACATCACTTAAGCCTTGCAAGCATTACAACTAATGAGTTAGCTGTGAGATGATGTATTACGGAACGAGTAAAGAGACTTGCCAAGAATGAGATTGAACTAGGTATTGGATACCGACGATCGAATCTCGGGCAAGTAACATACCGATGACAAAGGGAACAACGTATGTTGTTATGCGGTCTGACCGATAAAGATCTTCGTAGAATATGTAGGAGCCAATATGGGCATCCAGTACCGCTATTGGTTATTGACCGAGACGTGTTTCGGTCATGTCTACATTGTTCTCGAACCGTAGGGTCCGCACGCTTAAGGTTTCGATGACGGTTATATTATGAGTTTGTGTATTTTGATGTACGAAGGAGTTCGAGTCCCGATGTGATCACGGACATGACGAGGAGTCTCAAATGGTCGAGACATAAAGATTGATATATTGGACGGCTATATTCGGACACCGGAAAGGTTCGGAAGTTTCCTGAAAACCGGAGTGCCGGAGGGTTACCGGAACCCCGGGAAGTAATGGGCCATAATGGGCCAAGAGGGAGAGAGAGGCCGCACCAGGAGGTGGCGCGCCTCCCAGGGGAGTCCGAATAGGACAAGGAGGGGGGCCCCTCTCCCTCTCCCTCTCCTCTCCTTCCTTCCCCTTCCTCCTTCCTAGTTGGACTAGGAAAGGGAGTCCTACTCCCACTAGGAGGAGGACTCCCCCTCCTGGCGCGCCTCCTAGGGCGGCCGGCGCCCCCCTGCTCCTTTATATACGGGGCAGGGGGCACCCTAGAACACACAAGTTGATCCTTGAGATCGTTCCTTAGCCGTGTCGGTGCCCCCTCCACCATATTCCACCTCGGTCATATCGTGGCGGTGCTTAGGCGAAGCCTGCGTCGATAGAACATCAAGATCGCCACCACGCCGTCGTCTTGACGGAACTCTCTCTCCCGAGCTTTGCTGGATCGGAGCCCGAGGAGCGTCACCGAGCTGTCGTGTGTGTCAAGAACTGAGGCGCCGGAGTAACGGCGCTGGATCGGTTGGATCGCGAGGAGAACGTCGACTACTTCCTCTACGCCAGATCGCTTCGCTTGGTCTACGAGGGCGTGAGACAACACTCTCCCTCTCGTTGCTATGCATCACCATGATCTTGCGTGTGCGTAGGATTTTTTGAAATTACTCGTTCCCCATCGGTGGCATCCGAGCCTAGGTTTTTATGGTTTGATGTTTTGCACGAGTAGAACACAAGTGAGTTGTGGACGATACAAGTCATACTTGCCTACCAAATGTCATACTTTGGTTCAGCGGTATTGTGAGATGAAGCGACCGGACCGACATTACGCATACGCTTACGTGAGACTGGTTTCACCGCTACGAGCACTCGTGCTTAAAGGTGGCTGGCGGTGTCTCTCTCTCACTTTAGTTGAACTGAGTGTGGCTACGCCCGGTCCTTGAGAAGGTTAAACGGAGTCTATTTGACGAAATATCGTTGTGGTTTTGATGCGTGGGTGAGATTGGTTCCTTCTTAAGCCCGTAGCAGCCACGTAAAATTTGCAACAACAAAGTAGAGGACGTCTAACTTGTTTTTGCAGGGCATGTTGTGATGTGATATGGTCAAGACGTGATGCTATATTTTATTGTATGAGATGATCATGTTTTGTAACCGGTTATCGGCAATCGGCTGGAGCCATATGGTTGTCGCTTTATTGTACGAAATGCAAACGCCTGTAATTGCTTTACTTTATCACTAAGCGATAGCGATAGTCGTAGAAGCAATAGATGGCATAAACGACAACGATGCTACGATGGAGATCAAGGTGTCGCGCGGTGGCGATGGTGATCACGACGGTGCTTGGAGATGGAGATCACAAGCACAAGATGATGATGGCCATATCATATCACTTATATTGATTGCATGTGATGTTTATCCTTTATGCATCTTATTTTGCTTTGATTGACGGTAGCATTTTAAGATGATCTCTCACTAAAATTATCAAGTAGTGTTCTCCACGAGTATGCACCGTTGCCAAAGTTCGTCGTGCCGAGACACCACGTGATGATCGGGTGTGATAAGCTCTCGTCCATCTACAACGGGTGCAAGCCAGTTTTGCACACGCAGAATACTCGAGTTATACTTGACGAGCCTAGCATATGCGAGATATGGCCTCGAACACGGAGACCGAAAGGTCGGCGTGAATCATATAGTAGATATGATCAACATAAAGATGTTCACCATTGAAAACTACTCCATATCACGTGATGATCGGTTATGGTTTAGTTGATTTGGATCACGTGATCACTTAGATGACTAGAGAGATGTTTTTCTAAGTGGGAGTTCTTAAGTAATATGATTAATTGAACTTAAATTTATCATGAACTTAGTACCTGATAGTATCTTGCTTGTCTATGTTTGTTTGTAGATAGATGGCTCGTGTTGTTGTTCCGTTGAATTTTAATGCGTTCCTTGAGAAAGCAAAGTTGAAAGATGATGGTAGCAATTACTGGATCGGGTCCGTAACTCGAGGATTATCCTCATTGCTGCCGAAGAGTTACGTCTGGATGCACCACTGGGTGCGAACTGCTTCGATGCAACCGACGACGTTAAGAACGTCTGGCGAGCAAAGCTGATGACTACTCTATAGTTCGATGTGCCATGCTTTACGGCTTAGAACCGGGTCTTCAACGACGTTTTGAATGTCATGGAGCATATGAGATGTTCCAGAGTTGAAGTTGATATTTCAACAGAATGCCCGGATTGAGAGATATGAAGTCTCCAATAAGTTCTATAGCTGCAAGAGGGAGGAGAATGGGTCTGCCGGTGAGCACATACTCGTAATGTCCAGGTATTACAATCACTTGACTCAACTGGGAGTTAATCTTCCGGATGATTGTGTCATTGATGAAATTCTTCAATCACGCCACCAAGCTACAAAGGCTTCGTGATGAACTATAATATGCAAGGGTTAGTAAAAACTATGCTCGAGCTCTTCGCAATGCTAAAGGCTGCGGAGGTAGAAATCAAGAAGGAGCATCAAGTGTTGATGGTCAATAAGACCACTAGTTTCAAGAAGAAAGGCAAAGGGAAGAAGAAGGGAACTTCAAGAAGAATAGCAAACAAGTTTCGCTCAGAGAAGAAACCCAAGTCTGGACCTAAACCTGAAACCGAAAGTGCTTCTACTACAAGCGGTAGTCATTTGAAGCGGAACTGCCCCAAGTATTTGGCGGATAAGAAGGATGGCAAGGTGAACAAAGGTATATATGATATACATGTTATTGATGTGTACCTTACTAGAGCTCGCAGAGCACTGGTATTTGATACTGGTTACATTGCTAATATTTGCAACTCAAAGCAGGGACTACGGATTGCGAACACCGGCAAAGGACGAGGTGACGATGCGCGTGGGAAATGGTTCCAAAGTCGATGTGATCGCAATCGACACGCTACCTCTACATCTACCTTCGGGATTAGTTTTAGACCTAAATAATTGTTATTTGGTGCCAGCGTTGAGCATGAACATTATATCTGGATCTTGTTTGATGCGAGACGGTTATTCATTTAAATCGAGAGAATAATGGTTGTTCTATTTATATGAGTAATATCTTTTATGGTCATGCACCCTTGAAGAGTGGTCTATTTTAATGAATCTCGATAGTAGTGATACACACATTCATAATGTTGAAACCAAAAGATGCAGAGTTGATAATGATAGTGCAACTTATTTGTGGCACTCGCCGTTTAGGTCATATCGGTATAAAGCGCATGAAGAAACTCCATCTTGATGGACTTTTGGAGTCACTTGATTATGAATCACTTGGCACTTGCGAACCGTGCCTCATGGGCAAGATGACTAGAACCCGTTCTCGGTACTATAGAGAGAGCAACAGATTTGTTGGAAATCATACATACTGATGTGTGTGGTCCAATGAATGTTGAGGCTCGTGGCGGATATCGTTATTTTCTCACCTTCACAGATGATTTAAGCGGATATGGGTATATCTACTTAATGAAACATAAGTCTGAAACATTTGAAAAGTTCAAAGAATTTCAGAGTGAAGTTGAAAATCATCGTAATAAGAAAATAAAGTTTCTACGATCTGATCGTGGAGGTGAATATTTGAGTTACGAGTTTGGTCTACATTTGAAACAATGCGGAATAGTTTAGCAACTTACGCCACCGGAACACCACAACAGTAATGGTGTGTCCGAACGTCGAATCGCACTTTACTAGATATGGTGCGATCTATGATGTCTCTTCAGATTTACCGCTATCGTTTTGGGGTTATGCTCTTGAGACGGCCGCATTCACGCTGAATAGAACACCGTCAAAATCCATTGAGACGACACCTTATGAACTATGGTTTAGCAAGAAACCAAAGTTGTCGTTTCTTAAAGTTTGGGGATGTGATGCTTATGTGAAAAAGCTTCAACATGATAAGCTCGAACCCAAATCGGAGAAATGTGTCTTCATAGGATACCCAAAGGAGACAGTTGGGTACACCTTCTATCACAGATCCGAAGGCAAGACATTTGTTGCTAAGAATGGATCCTTTCTAGAGAAGGAGTTTCTCTCGAAAGAAGTGAGTGGGAGGAAAGTAGAACTTGATGAGGTAATCGTACCTTCTCCCTTATTGAAAGTAGTTTATCGCAGAAACCGGTTTACGAGATATCTACACCAAATAGTGAGGAAGTTGATGATGTTGATCATGAAACTTCGATCAAGTTACTACGTAACCTCGTAGATCAACCAGAGTAAGATCCGCACTGAGTGGTACAGTAATCCTGTTCGGAAGTCATGCTACTAGATCATGATGAACCTACGAACTATGAAGAAGCGATGGTGAGCCTAGATTCCATAAAATGGCTTGAGGCCATGAAATCGAGATGGGATCCATGTATGAAAACAAAGTGTGGACTTTGGTTGACTTGCCCGAGGGTCGGCAAGCAATAGAAAACAAGTGGATCTTCAAGAAGAAGACCGACGCCGACGGTAATGTTATCGTCTACAAAGCTCGACTTGTCGCAAAGGGTTTTCGACAAGTTCAAGGGATTGACTACGATGAGACCTTCTCACCAGTAGCGATGCTTAAGTCTGTCTGAATCATGTTAGCAATTGCGCATTTTATGATTAGGAAATTTGGCAAATGGATGTAAAGACTACATTCTGAATGGATTTACGGAAGAAGAGTTGTATATGATGCAACCAGAAGGTTTTATTGATCCAAAGGGAGCTAACAAAGTGTGCAAGCTCCAGCGATCCATTTATGGACTGGTGCAAGCATCTCGGAGTTGGAATAAACGCTTTGATAGTGTGATCAAAGCATTTGGGTTTATCTGAGACTTTTGGAGAAGCCTCAGATTTACAAGAAAGTGAGTGGGAGCTCAGTAGCATTTACGATATTATATGTAGATGACATATTACTAATCGGAAATGATATAGAATTCTGGATAGCATAAAGGATACTTGAATAAGAGTTTTTCGATGAAAGACCTCGGTGAAGCTGCTACATATTGGGCATCAAAATCTATAGAGATAGATCAAGACGCTTAATTGGACTTTCACAAAGCACATACCTTGACAAAATTTTGAAGAAGTTCAAAATGGATCAAGCAAAGAAAGGGTTCTTGCCTGTGTTACAAGGTGTGAAGTTGAGTAAGACTCAATGCCCGACCACCGCAGAAGATAGAGAGAAAATGAAAGATGTTCCTATGCTTCAGCCATAGGCTCTATCATGTATGCAATGCTTGTGTACCGCACTGATGTGTGCCTTGCTATAAGCTTAGCAGGAGGTACCAAAGTAATCCAGAGTGGATCATCGGACAGCGGTCAAGAACATCTGAAATACCGAAAAGGACTAAGGATATGTTTCTCGTACATGGAGGTGACAAAGAGCTCATCGTAAATGGTTACGTTGATGCAAGCTTTGACACCGATCCGACGATTCTAAATCGCAAACCGGATCGATTTACACTAAACGGAGGAGCCGTCGGTTGGTGCAGTTCTAAACAAAGCGTCGTGAAGGGATCTACATGTGAAGCGGAGTACATAGCAGCTTCGAAGCAGCTAATGAAGGAGTCTGGATGAAGGAGTTCATATCCGATCTAGGTGTCATACCTAGTGCATCGGGTCCAATGAAAATCTTTTGTGACAATCTTTGGAGCAATTGCTTTAGCGAAGGAATCCAGATTTCACAAGAGAACCAAACACATCAAGAGACGCTTCAATTCCATCCGGGACTTGGTCCAGGTGGGAGACATAGAGGTTTGCAAGATACATACGGATCTGAATGTAGCAGACCCATTGACTAAGCCTCTTCCACGAGCAAAACGTGATCAGCACCAAGACTCCATGGATGTTAGAATCATTACTATGTAATCTAGATTATTGACTCTAGTGCAAGTGGGAGACTGAAGGAAATATGCCCTAGAGGCAATAATAAAGTTATTATTTATTTCCTTATTTCATGATAAATGTTTATTATTCATGCTAGAATTGTATTAACCGGAAACATAATACATGTGTGAATACATAGACAAACAGTGTCACTAGTATGCCTCTACTAGACTAGCTTGTTAATCAAAGATGGTTAAGTTTCCTAACCATAGACAAAGGGGTTGTCATTTGATTAACAAGGTCACATCATTAGTTGAATGATCTGATTGACATGACCCATTCCATTAGCTTAGCATCCGATCGTTTAGTATGTTGCTATTGCTTTTATCCATGACTTGTACATGTTCCTATAACTATGAGATTATGCAACTCCCGTTTACCAGAGGAACACTTTGGGTACTACCAAACGTCACAACGTAACTGGGTGATTATAAAGGAGTACTACAGGTGTTTCCAAAGGCAGATGTTGGGTTGGCGTATTTCGAGATTAGGATTTGTCACTCCGATTGTCGGAGAGGTATCTCTGGGCCCTCTCGGTAATACACTGAAGGAAATATGCCCTAGAGGCAATAATAAAGTTATTATTTATTTCCTTATATCATGATAAATGTTTATTATTCATGCTAGAATTGTATTAACCGGAAACATAATACATGTGTGAATATATAGACAAACAGAGTGTCACTAGTATGCCTCTACTTGACTAGCTTGTTAATCAAAGATGGTTATGTTTCCTAACCATGAACAAGGAGTTGTTATTTGATTAACAAGGTCACATCATTAGTTGAATGATCTGATTGACATGACCCATTCCATTAGCTTAGCACACGATCGTTTAGTATGTTGCTACTGCTTTTATCCATGACTTATACATGTTCCTATAACTATGAGATTATGCAACTCCGTTTACGGAGGAACACTTTGGTACTACCAAACGTCACAACGTAATCGGGTGATTATAAAGGAGTACTACAGTGTCTCCAAAGGCAGATGTTGGGTTGGCGTATTTGAGATTAGGATTTGTCACTCAATGTCGGAGAGGTATCTCTGGCCCTCTCGGTAATGCACATCACTTAAGCCTTGCAAGCATTGCAACTAATGAGTTAGTTGCGAGATGATGTATTACGGAACGAGTAAAGAGACTTGCCGTAACGAGATTGAACTAGGTATTGGATACCGACGATCGAATCTCGGGCAAGTAACATACCGATGACAAAGGAACAACGATGTTGTTATGCGGTCCGACCGATAAAGATCTTCGTAGAATATGTAGGAACCAATATGGGCATCCAGGTCCCGCTATTGGTTATTGACCGAGACGTGTCTCGGTCATGTCTACATTGTTCTCGAACCGTAGGGTCCGCACGCTTAAGGTTTCGATGACATTTATATTATGAGTTTATGAGTTTTGATGTACCGAAGGAGTTCGAGTCCCGGATGAGATCGGGGACATGACGAGGAGTCTCGAAATGGTCGAGACGTAAAGATCGATATATTGGACGACTATATTCGAGTTCGGAAAGGTTCCGAGTCATTCGGTAATTATCGAGTACCGGAGAGTTACGGAATTCGCCGGGAGAAGTATTGGGCCTTATGGGCCATACAGGAAAGAGAGAGGGCTGCCCTAGGCAGGCCGCGCCCCCTTGCCCTAGTCCGAATGGGCTGGGGAGGCCGCACCCTCCTTCCTTTCCTTCTCTCTTCCCTTCCTAGTCTCCTACTCCTAATACATGGAAGGATCCTAGTTGGACTAGGAAGGGGGAATCCTACTCCGTGGGAGTAGGACTCCCTATGGCGCCCTCCTCCTAGGCCGGCCTCCTCCTCCCTCCTCCTTTATATACGGGCAGGGGCACCCTAGGACACACAAGTTTGATCTACGGATCGTTCCTTAGCCGTGTCTGGTGCCCCCTCCACCATATTCCACCTCGGTCATACCGTTCGCGAAGCTTAAGCGAAGCCCTCGCCGTGAAACATCAAGATCGTCACCACGCCGTCGTCTTGACGGAACTCTCCTCGACACTCGGCTGGATCGAGTACGAGGGACGTCATCGAGCTGTATGTGTGTCAAGAACTCGGGGCGCCGAGTAACGGCGCCGGATCGGTCGGATCGCGAGGAGAACGTCGACTACTTCCTCTACGTTGTGATCGCTTCGCTTGGTCTCGAGGGTGCGTAGACAACACTCTCCCTCTCGTTGCTATGCATCACCATGATCTTGCGTGTGCGTGGGAAAATTTTTGAAATTACTACGTTACCCAACAAAGGCATCCGAGCCTAGGTTTTTATGGTTTGATGTTTTGCACGAGTAGAACACAAGTGAGTTGTGGGCGATACAAGTCATACTACCTACCAGCATGTCATACTTTGGTTCAGCGGTATTGTGAGATGAAGCGGCCCGGACCGACATTACGCGTACGCTTACGCGAGACTGGTTTCACCGCCACGAGCACTCGTTGCTTAAAGGTGACTGGCGGGTGTCTGTCTCTCTCACTTTAGTTGAACCGAGTGTGGCTACGCCGGTCCTTGAGAAAGGTTAAACGAGTCTATTTGACGAAGTATCGTTGTGGTTTTGATGCGTAGGTGAGATTGGTTCTTGCTTAAGCCCGTAGCAACCACGTAAAATTTGCAACAACAAAGTAGAGGACGTCTAACTTGTTTTTGCAGGGCATGTTGTGATGTGATATGGTCAAGACGTGATGCTATATTTTATTGTATGAGATGATCATGTTTTGTAACCGGTTATCGGCAATGGCGGGAGCCATATGGTTGTCGCTTTATTGTATGAAATGCAATGCTACGTAATGCTTTACTTTATCACTAAGCGGTAGCGATAGTCGAGAAGCATAAGATTGGCGAGGCGACAACGATGCTATGATGGAGATCAAGGTGTCGCGCGGTGGCGATGGTGATCACGACGGTGCTTGGAGATGGAGATCACAAGCACAAGATGATGATGGCCATATCATATCACTTATATTGATTTGCATGTGATGTTTATCTTTATGCATCTTATCTTGCTTTGATTGACGGTAGCATTATAAGATGATCTCTCACTAAATTATCAAGAAGTGTTCTCCTGAGTATGCACCGTTGCCAAAGTTCGTCGTGCCCGCACACCACGTGATGATCGGGTGTGATAAGCTCTCGTCCATCTACAACGGGTGCAAGCCAGTTTTGCACACGCAGAATACTCAGTTATACTTGACGAGCCTAGCATATGCAGATATGGCCTCGGAACACGGAGACCGAAAGGTCGGCGTGAATCATATAGTAGATATGATCAACATAAGATGTTCACCATTGAAAACTACTCCATCTCACGTGATGATCGGTTATGGTTTAGTTGATTCGGATCACGTGATCACTTAGATGACTAGAGATGTCTATCTAAGTGGGAGTTCTTAAGTAATATGATTAATTGAACTTAAATTTATCATGAACTTAGTCCCGGTAGTATTTTGCAAATTATGTTGTAAGATCAATAGCTTGCGTTATTGCTTTCATATGTTTATTTTGATATGTTCCTAGAGAAAATTGTGTTGAAAAATGTTAGTAGCAATGATGCGGATTTGATCCGTGATCTGAGGTTTATCCTCATTGCTGCACAGAAGAATTATGTCCTGAATGCACCGCTAGGTGACGGGCCTATTGCAGGAGCGGATGCGGGCGTTATGAGCGTTTGGCTAGCTCAATATGATGACTACTTGATAGTTTTGTGCACCATGCTTTATGGCTTAGAATCGGGACTTCAAAGATGTTTTGAACATCATGGACCATATGAGATGTTCCAGAATTGAAGTTAATATTTCAAGCAAATACCCGAGTTGAGAGATATGAAGTCTCCAACAAGTTCTATAGCTAAAAGATGGAGGAGAATCGCTCAACTAGTGAGCATGTGCTCAGATTGTCTGGGTACTTCAATCGCTTGAATCAAGTGGGAGTTAATCTTCCAGATAAGATAGTGATTGACAGAATTCTCTAGTCACCATCACCAAGTTAGTAGAACTTCGTGATGAACTATAGTATGCAAGGGATGACGAAAATGATTCCCGGGCTCTTCGTGATGTTGAAATCGACGAAGGTAGAAATCAAGAAAGAGCATCAAGTGTTGATGGTTGACAAGATCACTAGTTTCAAGAAAAGGGCAAAGGAAAGAAAGGGAACTTCAAGTAGATTGACAAGCAAGTTGTCACTCCCACGAAGAAGCCCAAAGCTGAACCAAAGCCTGAAACTGAGTGCTTACACTGCAAAGGAAATGGTCACTGGAAGCGGAACTGCCCTAAATATTTGGTGGATAAGAAGGATGGCAAAGTGAAAAGGGTATATTTGATATACAGGTGTTTGATGTGTGCTTTACTAGTGTTTATAGCAACCCTCGGTATTTGGTACTGGTTCGGTTGCTAAGAGTAGTAACTCAAACGGGAGTTGCGAATAAATGAAAACTAGTTAAGGGTGAAGTGACGATGTGTGTTGAAAGTAGTTTCAAGATTGATATGATCATCATCGCACACTCCTATACTTTCGGGATTAGTGTTGAACCTAAATAAATGTTATTTGGTGTTTACGTTGAGCATAAATATGATTTGATCGTATTTATTGCAATACTGTTATTCATTTAAGTAAGAGAATAAACTGTTATTCTGCTTACATGAATAAAACCTTATATGGTTACACACCCAATGAAAATGGTTCATTGGATCTCGATCGTAGTGATACACATATTCATAATATTGAAACCAAAAGATGCAAAGTTAATAATGATAGTGCAACTTATTTGTGGCAATCGCCGTTTAGGTCATATTGGTGTAAAACGCATGAAGAAACTCCATGCTGATGGGATTTTGGAATCACTTGATTATGAATCACTTGATGCTTGCGAACCGTGCCTTTTGGGCAAGATGACTAAAACTCCGTTACCCGGAACAATGGAACAAGCTACTGACTTATTGGAAATAATACATACCGATGTATGCGATCCAATGAGTGTTGATGCTCGTGGCAAGTATCGTTATTTTCTAACCTTCACAAGATGATTTGAGCACGTAAGTCTGAAATAGTTGAAAGGTTCAAAGAATTTCAGAGTGAAGTGGAAAAATCATCGTAACAAGAAAATAAAGTTTCTGCGATCTGATCGCGGAGACGAATATTTGAGTTACGAGTTTGGTCTTCAATTAAAACAATGTGGAATAGTTTCACAGCTCACGCCACCTGGAACACCACAATGTTTTGGTGTGTCCAAACATCGTAACCGCACTTTATTGGATATAGTGCAATCTATGATGTTTCTTACTGATTTACCAATATCATTTTTTTGGGATCATGCATTAGAGACAGCTGCATTCACGTTAAATTGGGCACCATCTAAATCCGTTGAGACGACACTATATGAACTGTGGTTTAGCAAGAAACCCAAGTTGTCGTTTCTTAAAGTTTGGAGTTGCGATGCTCATGTGAAAAAGTTTCATTCTGATAAAGCTCGAACCCAAATCGGAGAAGTGCGTCTTCATAGAATACCCAAAGGAAATTGTTGGGTACACCTTCTATCACAGATCCGAAGGCAAGATATTCGTTGCTTGAGATGGATCCTTTCTAGAGAAGGAGTTTCTCTCGAAAGAAGTGAGTGGGAGGAAAGTAAAACTTGATGAGGTAACTGTACTGTTCCTTATTGAAAAGTAGTTCATCACGAAAATTGGTTCTGTGACACCTACACCAATTAGTGAGGAAGTTAAATGATGATGATCATAAAACTTCAGATCAAGTTACTACCGAACCTCGTAGGTAAAACAGTGAGATCCGCACTGAGTGGTGCGGTAATCCTGTTCTGGAGGTCGTGTTACTTGACCATGACAAACCTACGAACTATGAGGAAGCGATGATGAGCCCAGATTCCGCAAAATGGTTTGAGGCCATGAAATCTGAGATATGATCCATGTATGAGAACAAAGTATGGACTTTGATGGATTTGCCCGATGATCGGCAAACCATAGAAAATAAATGGATCTTCAAGAGGAAGACGGACGTTGATAGTAGTGTTACTATCTACAAAGCTCGACTTGTTGCAAAAAGGTTTTCGACAAGTTCAAGGGGTTGACTACGATGAGACCTTCTCACCCGTAGCGATGCTTAAGTCTGTCCGAATCATGTTAGCAATTGCCGCATTTTATGATTATGAAATTTGGCAAATGGATGTAAAAACTGCATTCCTGAATGGATTTACGGAGGAAGAGTTGTATATGATGCAACGAGAAGGTTTTATCGATCCAAAGGGAGCTAACAAAGTGTGCAAGCTCCAATGATCCATTTATGGACTGGTGCAAGCATCTCGGAGTTGGAATATACGCTTTGATAAGTTGATCAAAGCATATAGTTTATACTGATTTGCGATGAAGCCTGTATTTACTAGAAAGTGAGTGGGAGCACTACAAAGATTTACGATAAGTATATGTGAATGACATATTGTGGATCGGAAATAATGTAGAATTATTCTGCAAAGCATAAAGGAGTGTTAAAAGGAGTTTTTCAAAGAAAGACCTCGGTAAAGCTGCTTACATATTGAGCATCAAGATCTATAGAGATAGTTCAAGATGCTTGATAAGTTTTTTTTTTCAATGAGTACATACCTTGACAAGATTTTGAAGTAGTTCAAAATGGAACAGTCAAAGAAAGAGTTCTTGCCTGTGTTACAAGGTGTGAAATTGAGTAAGACTCAAAACCCGACCACGGCGAGAAGATAGAAAGAGAATGAAAGTCATTCCTATGCATTGGCCATAGGTTCTATAAAGTATGCCATGCTGTGTACCAGATCTATTGTATACCCTACAATCGAGTTTGGCAAGGAGTACAATAGTGATCTAGGAGTAGATCATCGACAGCGGTCAAAATTATCCTTGAATAAGGATATGTTTCTCGATTATGGAAGTGACAAAAGGTTAAATCGTAAAGGGTTACGTCGATGCAAATTTTGACACCAATCTGGATGACTCTAAGTCTCGATCTAGATACATATTGAAAGTGGGAGCAATTAGCTAGAGTAGCTCCGCAAGAGCATTGTAGACATAGAAAATTGCAAAATACATAACGGATCTGAATGTGAAAGACCCGTTGACTAAGATTCTCTCACAAGCAAAACATGATCACACCTTAGTACTCTTTGGGTGTTAATCACATAGCGATGTGAACTAGATTACTGAATCTAGTAAACCCTTTGGGTGTTGGTCACATGGCGATGTGAACTATGGGTGTTAATCACATGATGTTGTGAACTATCGATGTTAATCACATGGTGATGTGATCTAGATTATTGACTCTAGTGCAAGTGGGAGACTGAAGGAAATATGCCCTAGAGGCAATAATAAAGTTATTATTTATTTCCTTATATCATGATAAATGTTTATTATTCATGCTAGAATTGTATTAACCGGAAACATAATACATGTGTGAATATATAGACAAACAGCAGTGTCACTAGTATGCCTCTACTTGACTAGCTTGTTAATCAAAGATGGTTATGTTTCCTAACCATGAACAAGGAGTTGTTATTTGATTAACAAGGTCACATCATTAGTTGAATGATCTGATTGACATGACCCATTCCATTAGCTTAGCACACGATCGTTTAGTATGTTGCTACCGCTTTTATCCATGACTTATACATGTTCCTATAACTATGAGATTATGCAACTCCGTTTACGGAGGAACACTTTGGTACTACCAAACGTCACAACGTAATCGGGTGATTATAAAGGAGTACTACAGGTGTCTCCAAAGGCGATGTTGGGTTGGCGTATTTGAGATTAGGATTTGTCACTCCGATGTCTGAGAGGTATCTCTGGGCCCTCTCGGTAATGCACATCACTTAAGCCTTGCAAGCATTGCAACTAATGAGTTAGTTGCGAGATGATGTATTACGGAACGAGTAAAGAGACTTGCGGTAACGAGATTGAACTAGGTATTGGATACCGACGATCGAATCTCGGGCAAGTAACATACCGATGACAAAGGAACAACGTATGTTGTTATGCGGTCTCGACCGATAAAGATCTTCGTAGAATATGTAGGAACCAATATGGGCATCCAGGTCCGCTATTGGTTATTGACGGAGACGGTCTCGGTCATGTCTACATTGTTCTCGAACCGTAGGGTCCGCACGCTTAAGGTTTCGATGACATTTATATTATGAGTTTATGAGTTTTGATGTACGAAGGAGTTCGAGTCCCGGATGAGATCGGGGACATGAAGAGGAGTCTCGAAATGGTCGAGACGTAAAGATCGATATATTGGACGACTATATTCGGAGTTCGGAAAGGTTCCGAGTCATTCGGGTAATTATCGGAGTACCGGAGAGTTACGGGAATTCGCCGGGGAGAAGTATTGGGCCTTATGGGCCATACGGGAAAGAGAGAGGGGCTGCCCTAGGCAGGCCGCGCGCCCCCCCTTGCCCTAGTCCGAATGGGCTGGGGAGGCCGCACCCCTCCTTCCTTTCCTTCTCTCTTCCCTTCCTAGTCTCCTACTCCTAATACATGGAAGGATCCTAGTTGGACTAGGAAAGGGAATCCTACTCCCGGTGGGAGTAGGACTCCCTATGGCGCGCCTCCTCCTAGGCCGCCTCCTCCTCCCTCCTCCTTTATATACGGGCAGGGGCACCCTAGGACACACAAGTTTGATCTACGGATCGTTCCTTAGCCGTGTCGGTGCCCCCTCCACCATATTCCACCTCGGTCATACTGCGTTCTGCGAAGCTTAGGCGAAGCCTGCGCGGTGAAACATCAAGATCGTCACCACGCCGTCGTCTTGTGGAACTCTCCCTCGACACTCGGCTGGATCGGAGTCTGAGGGACGTCATCGAGCTGTATGTGTGTCAAGAACTCGGGGCGCCGAGTAACGGCGCGGGATCGGTCGGATCGCGAGGAGAGCGTCGACTACTTCCTCTCGTTGTGATCGCTTCGCCGGGTCTACGAGGGCGTAGACAACACTCTCCCCTCTCGTTGCTATGCATCACCATGATCTTGCGTGTGCGTAGGAAAATTTTTGAAATTACTACGTTACCCAACATACACATCACTTAAGCCTTGCAAGCATTACAACTAATGAGTTAGCTGTGAGATGATGTATTACAGAACGAGTAAAGAGACTTGCCGGTAACGAGATTGAACTAGGTATTGGATACCGACGATCGAATCTCGGGCAAGTAACATACTGATGACAAACGGAACAACGTATGTTGTTATGCGGTCTGACCGATAAAGATCTTCGTAGAATATGTAGGAGCCAATATGGGCATCCAGGTCCCGCTATTGGTTATTGACCGGAGACGTGTTTGGTCATGTCTACATTGTTCTCGAACCGTAGGGTCCGCACGCTTAAGGTTTCGATGACGGTTATATTATGAGTTTGTGTATTTTGATGTACCGAAGGAGTTCGAGTCCGGATGTGATCACGGACATGACGAGGAGTCTCGAAATGGTCGAGACATAAAGATTGATATATTGGGCGGCTATATTCGGACACGGAAAGGTTCCGAAGTTTCGGAGAAAAATCGGAGTGCCGAGGGGTTACCGGAACCCCGGGAAGTAATGGGCCATAATGGGCCAAGAGGGGAGAGAGAGGCCGCACCAGAGGTGGCGCCCCCCATGGGGAGTCCGAATAGGACAAGGAGGGGGTGGCCCCCTTCCCTCTCCCTCTCCCTCTCCTTCCTTCCCCTTCCTCCTTCCTAGTTGGACTAGGAAAGGGAGTCCTACTCCCACTAGGAGGAGGACTCCCCCTCCTGGCGCGCCTCCTAGGGCGGGCGGCCCTCCCCTTGCTCCTTTATATACGGGGGCGGGGGCACCCTAGAACACACAAGTTGATCCTTGAGATCGTTCCTTAGCCGTGTGCGGTGCCCCCTCCACCATATTCCACCTCGGTCATATCAGTGGCGGTGCTTAGGCGAAGCCTGCGTCGATAGAACATCAAGATCGCCACCACGCCGTCGTCTTGTGGAACTCTCTCTCCCGAGCTTTGCTGGATCGGAGCCCAAGGAGCGCCACCGAGCTGTCGTGTGTCAAGAACTCGGGCGCGAATAACGGCGTTGGGATCGGTTGGATCGCAAGGAGAACGTCGACTACTTCCTCTACGTTGTGATCGCTTCGCTTGGTCTCACGAGGGTGCGTGAGACAACACTCTCCCCTCTCGTTGCTATGCATCACCATGATCTTGCGTGTGCGTAGGAAATTTTTTGAAATTACTACGTTCCCCATCATGTACACAGGTCTATAAGTCTATGAGGAGTTTGATATTTATAGAGAAAGTCGACCCCTAAAAATGAAGTTCTTCAACTGAAGACTTTGATATTCTGAAGACTTTCTGAAGACTTTGAAAGTGAAGAAATTGGTGTGACCATGAAGACTTGATATTCATTCGAGGAATATGAAGCGTGAAGACTTTTGTTTTCGTAGTTTCATTTTCTCTTTCTTGAGTCATAGGAAACACCGTCTTGGTTAAAGGGGTCGAGGAAATACTAAGGAAAAATTTCCATGTGATGCTCAACTCAAAATCCTACACCTACCAATCCCTTCGAGTGAAGCCATTGAAATCTCATACGCTTCAATCAAATTCATCGCGATGAGATGCAGTTCTTACATTCACTAAGGACTTTGCTCGACCGAGGAGTTAGGAATTTGCCAGTCTGAATTGCCTACACAAAGAGGAACATGATAGCCCCGAGGACTTTGAGAGTCAAATTTCCGACCGTTCTTTGTCTGTCTTGCGCCAATGACCAAAATATCTTATCCACCTAACGGTCATATCATTGAAGGGCATTTATGTCTTATCATGTCGGGCTGCTCCCCAGGCTATAAATAGCCGCCCCCTACAACCACTAGTTGGTTGGCTGCTCCGAGAGAACTTGACACTTGTCATTTGAGAGCAACCCATTCTCCGAGGACTTTGAGCGAAAATCATCAAGTGAGGAAAATCCCAAAACCAAACCCACAAAACCCCAAGTGATTGAGCATCACTGAAGAAATTGATCCTCCGTGGATCCGACGCTTGTTACCTTTGAAGAATGTGCTTCTTCCAGACGGTTAGGCGTCAAGGTCTAGAGCATCCAAGAGGAATTGTGGATCGCCGAGTGACCAAGTCTGTGAAGGTTTGGAAGTCACCAAGACTTACCACGAGTGATTGGGCGAGGCTGCGTGGTCTTAGTTCAAGGAGAATACGGTGAGGACTGGGTGTCTGAGTTGCGGCTCGAGATCGGGTGTCCGGACTGTGTCCTCGAGTTTAAATACTCATCCGCTCCAACCAGACGTATAACCGAGACAGCAGTTGAACTGGTTTACCAAATCATTGTCTTCACCAACCGACCGGTTCTATTTCTTCAACTCATCCAATTCCTCATTACATGTTGCATGTTGTTCATATCTGTGCTTGAAGACTTTGATGAAGACTTTCACAAATTCCTCGCTCAATTTCTTGATCTGTTTGTCTTCATCTTGTTATCCCGTGTTTACGCTTCCGTACTCTGTTCTTAGTGTTCATTTCATCATCTTGACTATGTGTGTATCCTGCTATGTTTACCTCTGAGTACATATTCCGCTGCAAATAGTTCTTCGCTAAGGAATTTCCTCACCGGCAAATTCCTCAGTGAAGAATTTCATAAAAATCGCCTATTCACCCCCCTCTAGTCGATATAACGCACTTTCAATTGGTATCGAGCGAGGTACTCCTTGTTACGTGTGATTTTGGTTTAACCACCTGGAGTTCTAGTTATGTCGACCGCAGGTATGATCAAGGTCTCGGCTGGGTGTCCTACCTTTGATGGAACGGACTACCCCTACTGGAAGAACAAGATGCGAATGCATCTTGAGGCAATTGATAATGATCTCTGGTATGTTGTGGAAAATGGTGTTCCCGTTGTCACTGAAACACTGACCGCTACCGATGTGAAGAGATTCAAACAACTCGACTCTCAAGCGAAGAATATCATCTATGGCCATCTGAGCAAAGGACAGTATGGAAGAGTGAGTGCTTTGGAAACTGCTAAGCTTATCTGGGATAGGCTGTCCAAAGTAAATGAAGGAGTTTCAACTCAGTGTGACTCTCGAGTCGATGTTCTTCGGAATCTCTTCAACCGCTTCAAAAGACTCGACAACGAAAATGTCCAACAAACCTTTGATCGCCTCACTGACATCTCAAATGAGTTTCAAGCCCTCGGTGCCACTGACATCACTGACCATGAAGTTGTGAAGAAACTGCTAAGATCGCTTGATTCCTCATTTGATACTCTGGGACTGATGATACAAGAACATGCTGACTACAAGTCGCTTGATCCTGCTGATATCCTCGAAAGGCTTAACACTCACGAGTTCCACTTCTGAAAAGAGAGATCTCTATGGGTCAAACTATGGCAAACCACGTGCCACAAGGCAAAGGTTGTGTCGACTCAATGTGAGGATTACGGTAGTAGCCTTGGTGATCTGAAGAATCGAGCCAGATCTAGCTCTCCTTGTGAAGAAATTCCAGAAGTTCACAAGACGTGGTCATTTTGGGAAATCCTCAAGAGGAAATGATTCTTCATCCAGTGACTACAAGAGAAGACTTTGCCACAAATGCAAGAAGCCTGGTCACTATATTCAAGATTGTCCTCAATGGGAAAAGGAAATGAAGAAGAAGAAATACAAGGACTACGATTACGATGATATGAAGAAGAAGAAGAAATCATCAAAATCTTCGTCTTCAAAACCATCAAAGTCTTCATCTCACAAGAAGGGCAGCTCCAAGAAAGCTCGGGCATTCATTGGCAAGGAAATGGACTCTGAAGCTGAATCGAGGAAAATGATGAAGAGGAGGAATCAAGAATCTGAGTCCGTGTGTGGCGAGTCGGCGTTACTCTTGCTTTAAATCGACAAGTCCATCTTCAACATCAAGAAACCGACTCCACCGACAAGCATCTCAAGACAATGATGGCTACGCTCCCACCTATTGCTTCATGGCAAAAGGAGCTAAGGTACTCAAATACAACTCCTCGACTCTAGTGAAAATGAATCAGATGAGGATCTAAAGCCCAGCTACTCTAAACTTGCTAAAATTGCTGTGAAACAACAGCGGGCTCTTGAAAAGGTTCAAAACATGCTAGATAAAAGTGATGATATGTTGGGTGAAGAAATGGATCGCACTAAAGCCCTGACTGAAAAATCTTCAGAGACTTCAGTCTAAGTATGATAACCTTCAAGGTCATCATAACTCTCTCTTGTCTGATCATGAGAAACTTTCTTATGAATTTCTTCAAGAAAAGCAAGACAATGAGAAGCTTTCTCTTGAAGCTATTCAAAGAAAGGCAGATCTTGAAAAGCTAAGAGTATGTTATGAAGATCTTCAGACGGAGCGCGATTCATTACTAGCTCAACAAATCAGCACTTCTTAGGAAGAATTTGTTCCTCCATGCTTAAAGTGCATTGAACGTGAATCTGCAAATTCTTCACCTGAATGTTCAAATGCTTCAACTGTTACAAATTCTTCATCTGCCTCTGCTATCACTAATTCCTCATCTGAGGACATTGCTAGTATCACTAACAATGCAGGGCTGAAGGAATTGTACATGACAGGCATGTACAAAAGCCTCAAAGGGCATCAGACACTTTGTGATGTGCTCAAAAAGCAAATCGTCAACAGAAACCCTAGGAAAGAGGAACTCAACGCCGATGGAACATATTGGAAGCCTGAGCAGTATCCCAAAACCTCATGGGTTGCTGCAAAGGGACCTCCAGTTGATCCATCTAACTTGTCTGGCTTTACATGTGAATCTCCTCATTCTTCTGATGAGTCATTTGACTCCAACTATAAACTGTTCAAAAATCAGAATGGTGAAGTATTTGCTAGATATGTTGGCACTAACTGCAGGAACGGTTCCCCTATGAAGAAAATCTGGGTTCCCAAAAGTTGTGTTGAAAGTCTTCAGGTGAATGTCCTCATGACACCACGTGTGAAGAACAGGAACCCCAGATCAAATTCTTCATATGGACCAAACTCTTCATATGGATCCAAATCCTCATATGAACCAAATTCTTCACGAGGATCAAATTCCTCAACTGGATCAAAGTCCTCATATGAGTATCATTGTGCTAACAAATCTGTCTCGCAGGGCAAAGCTAAGGGCTATGAATATGTGCATTATTCTTCAAACCATTATGTTCACAAGTCCTCAAAGAATTACTCTGCCTATTCATATGCATACCCTAACCTCTCTCATGCTAAGCAAAATGGTTTGGCATCTTTGCCACCTTTCTCACATGGTGCTCGCAGGATGATGAACTCTTTGCCACCCCTCCAGATGTGGGTGGTGAAGAAAAAGAACTAATCCCTTCTGCAGGGTCAGGTCTCCAGACGTGCTCTAACGTCTGAAGAATTTCTTGGGACGACAAAATGCTCGAAAGGGCAGGCGAATCATGATGAAATGAACTTTCATTTCACACGTCCTCATCTTGCTATATCCGTTTCTTTCGCTTGATGAAATTCATCGATGAACTTGATATCATATTCTTCACCGATGAAGCATATGAGATTGTAAGTTATACTAATTCATCTGCAGGATGATCAACCCAAAACCACCGAATGGGTCCTCGATAGTGGATGTACAAATCACATGACCGGTGACAAGAATCTATTGATGGATGCTCCTTTATCACCGTCACCTCTGAAGCATATCATATTTGCTTGACAAAGGCAAAAGTCGTATTGGGTCTTGGTAAGGTTGCTATCTCTAAGGATAAGCACATGGACAAAGTCATGCTTGTTGAGTCCTTAGGATACAATCTCATGTCGATCTCAATGCTTTGTGATCTTGATATGGTTGTTGTCTTTGGCAAATATCATTTGTGTTGTGATTATGGAAGTGACAATTCCAAAGTCTTGAAGGCTTTAGGAGAGGAGACCAGATATTGTTGATTTCTCTCTGGACCACAACCAGCCATGTGTCTACTTGCAAAAGCTTCGAAGGCTGGCTATGGCATCGACGACTTGGTCATGCAGGCATGAGGAATTTGAACACGCTTGCGAAGAAGAAGCATGTCATTGGCATTGAGAATGTCAAATTCCTCAAGGATCACTTATGCGAGCATGTGAAGCGGAAAAATGACCAAGGCCAAGCACCCAAATAAGACTATCATGACCACTACCCGTCCATTCAATTGCTTCACATGGACCTCTTCGACCGAATCATTATTCAGCGAATACTAATGATGCATCTCTATATGGTTTTGTCATTGTTGATGATTATTCTCGATACACATGGGTACACATTGTTACTTACAAACATGAAGTGCGGGAAGTCTTCAAGCGATTTTCCTCGAGGGCTTCAACCAACTTTGGTGTGAAGATCAAGCATATCGAAGTGACAATGGAACCGAGTTCAAGAATTCTGGTCTTGATGCCTATCTTGATGAACTTGGTATTACTCATGAATTATCTGCTCCCTATACTCCTCAGAGAATGGCGTCGTGGAGTGCAAGAATGAACTCTTGTTGAGATGGCTCACACTATGCTTGATGAATACAAAACGCCTCAGCGTTTTTGGATTGATGCAATTGATACTGCCTGCCACATCATCAACAGAGTATATCTTCAAAAATTCTTCAAGAAGATTGCCTATGAACTCCTCACTGACAAGAAACCCAATGTGAGTTATTTCAAAGTCTTCGGTGCTAAATGTTGGATTAGAGATCCTCACCACAACTCTAAATTTGCACCGAAAGCACATGAAGGTTTTATGCTTGGTTACGGAAAGGACTACGCACACCTCTGAGTCTTCAACATTGTTCTTCACAAGATTGTTGACATTTGTAGATGTGCGGTTCGATGAAACTAATGGCTCGCAAAGAGAGCACCTACCTTCATGTTAGATGAACCAGCACCGAGGATGCTATTAAGCTCAAAGCGTGAGGATGTCATTCCTCTTCAAGAATCTGCTGAAGAATTCATTCCTGTTCATGAAGAGCGTCGAGTGATGCACTGAAGAACATGATGAGGAAAATGGTCTTTGAAGAAAATGCTGATCAAAATCCTCGGCGACAACCAACTCATCCACGTTGCAAAAGAAGTGCAAGTGGAAAAGATCATTGATGACATCAGCGCACCAGGTCCTCTCACCCGCTCAAAAGCCTCACACTTATCTAACTTTTGTGGGCACTATGCTTTTGTCTCTATCTCAGAGCCCACTAAGGTAGATGAAGCATTTCGAGCCGGAGTGGATTCAGGCTATGCAAGAAGAATTACATCGCTTTGAGCTGAACAATGTCAGGAATTGGTCAATCGCCCAGATCCTCGCAAGCATAATATCATTGGCACAAAGTGGATCTACCGCAACAAGCAAGATGAAAATGGCCTTGTGGTGAGGAATAAGGCACGACTAGTAGCTCTAGGCTACACACAGGTTGAAGGAATTGATTTCGATGAAACTTTTGCACCTGTTGCTAGACTTGAGGCTATTCGCATTTTACTTGCCTATGCTAACCATCATGATATCATCTTATATCAAATGGATGTGAAAAGTGCATTCCTCAATGGTAAGCTTGAGGAAGAAGTATATGTTGCTCAACCCCGTGTTTTGAAGATCCCAAGAATCGACAAAGTCTTCAGACTCAATAAGGCCCTCTATGGCCTCAAGCAAGCCCCTCGGGCGTGGTATGACACACTGAAGGAATTCTTCGTGAAGAATGGCTTCACACCCGGTTCACTTGACCCTACTCTATTTACTAAATCATATGATGGTGAACTGTTTGTGTGCCAAATCTATGTTGATGATATTATCTTTGGCTGTACTAACCAACGATATAGTGATGAATTTGCCTATATGATGAGTGAAGAATATCAAATGTCTATGATTGGAGAGTTGAAAATTCTTCTTAGGTCTTCAAATTCGTCAACAGCACAATGGCATATTCATATCTCAGGAGAAATACCTCAAAGATGTACTGAGGAAATTCGGCATGCAAGATTGCAAAGGCGTCAAAATTCCTATGCCCACAAATGGCCATCTATGCACTGATGAAAATGGTATTGATTTCGATCACAAGGTATACCGCTCCATGATTGGTTCTTTATTGTACTTATGTGCATCTAGGCCAGATATAATGCTTAGTGTTTGCATGTGTGCCCGATGTCAAGCTGCACCGAAGGAATCACACCATAAGGCTGTGAAGCATATTCTTCGATATCTAGCTCACACACCAACACTAGGACTATGGTACCCCAAGGGCTCTGCTTTTGATCTCATTGGATATTCGACTCGACTATGCCGGTGATCGTGTGGACCGCAAGTCAACATCCGCACTTGTCATTTCCTCGACAATCTTTGGTCCGTTGGTCCTTGAAGAAACAGAATCACGTATCACCGCTCTCATCGCCAAGCTGAATACATTGCTGCTGGCTCATGTTGTGCTCAATGCTTTGGATGAAGCAAACTCTCAAGGACTATGGCGTCAACGTGAAGAATGTGCCTCTCCTCTGCGACAATGAGAGTGCCATCAAGATTGCTCACAACCCAGTTCAGCACTCAAGACTAAGCACATCCAGATTCGTCATCATTTTCTTCGTGATCATGTGCTGAAGGGCGATATCTCCATCGAGCATGTGAAGACTGAAGAACAGCTAGCTGATATCTTCACCAAGCCCTTGGATGAGAAGAAATTTAGCAAGTTGCGGTGTGAGCTAAATATCTTAGAATCTTCGAATGTTCTTTGAAAAGGACACACATCCTAACCCTTATGCATAATTGATGACTTAGATGTGCATCACATGAAGAAACGTTTTTCTTCAATCAATGAAGAATAACACTCTAAGTGTGAAGAAATTAATGAAGAATTTGATTCTCAGAACCCTACGACAATTGTATGCCGTGTCTGAAATCATCATTCTTATACGGTGAGCTACGCCACCACAAAAGTTGAAAATCTTCAATTTGAGTTTTTCCTCATTTTTGAAATTCCTCAGTTTTTCAAATTCTTCAACTTTGCAAAATCTTCAATGTTTGCGTTGTTTTTCTTCATTGGATATATATATATATATGAGTTTATGTCCTCTACAACATTCACTTATTGCTATTTCTTCAAGTTGCGTCTGCTAAGTGAATGTGATCGGACCCTTCCCCCTCTATGCTATACTCAATCCAATCTATTCACAAATTCTTCATGTGTGTTCTAATTGAAACTCGTTCAAAGTCTTCACTGGTCCTTGACAGCTGAAGAAATTGCGAACGGAACTTTTAAACAAATCTTATCCAAGTTTTCGGTTTTGCCGCTCAAACCGTTCCACATTCCACGATGTATTAGTTTAATCACCCACGATCTTACACGATCTCATCTGCACAGTACGTGGGTGACACATGTCGCGTGAAGGAGAAAGGGTAGGGCACGTTCGTCCAAAATCTTGAAGCGAACAGTTTTTCACCGTGGCTATAAATACCCTCTACCTCCTCACTTCATTTACTCCGCCGATCGCTCTCTCGCCGAGCTCTCCTCAAACCCTAAGCGCCGCTTCTCCATCGCCGCCGGTGAGGAAAAGCTTCATCGCCGACCTCATCGCCATGCGTCGTACTCGCGCCGGCCGTGGAAATCTTCACTCTGCCGCCGCCGTAGCCGTCTCCCTCTACCAAGTTAGGGCGTGGGAGATCTAACGTGACAAACTTCACTACGCTTCATTCCAGTTAAATCGTGTTCTTCAGTTCGGGTAATTAAAAGTCACTTTTATTACTCGCGTTGATTCTCGAATCTTTCTGAAAATCTTCAAAGGTGTTTTTGCTCTTCAAATCTTCACATATGAACACCTCACACACTATATGCTCTTGATTTATCTCTCTAAGCATTCATTTCTTCAAGATTCCTCAATTGTGCGGATTTTCAATCTGACAACTCGAACCTAAGACGAAACACTTAGTGAAATTCCTCAAGGCTCAACTGGTCAAATTCTCAAAACTTGTTCCTTTGGAAAATCTTCTAAGAACGATATGACCTCTCCAAATTCCTCGCACCTACACTCTGCTCACGGTACTCATGTCCGCTCTTTGAATCACTAGGTTCTCATCAACTTAACTCATTTGCAGCGTTCCTCGAAGAAAAACTGCATACTTCTTGAGTGCTCTATTGTTCAAATTCCTCACCAAGAAAATGGCGTAAGGCAAGAGACCACGAAGGGAGGAAAGAAACCGAAGTCATGACTGCCTTTGAGATTCCTGATAAAATATACAAAGACTACTGCACACCTGATGAATCCAAGTTTGGCAAGGAGACCAAAAATCAGCGCAAAGTGCGCATACAGAGGATAGAAAGAAGATGGGCACGAGAATGGAGAGAATACCGCTATGTCACTCCCAAGTACATGAGGAAATTCGCATTAAACCTTCCATGCCCAAGAGCTCCACTGGCACCTGGCCAAGTCGCTGATCCCACTAGCATCAAGAGTGGTGAAGACTTTCCTGAAGAATGGTCCAGGCGTCAAGCCAAATTGGCAAGACAGGCCAAGGAGGCAGTGAGGAAATTCAATGAGGATTCTGCTGCTACTGATGCTGCTGCTGCTGCTGCTGAGCCCTCGGTCAAGCCGAGGAAATCAATGCCAAAGAAACCTGCACGCAAGCCAAGTGCTTCACCGTCAGCGCCCTCACGGCAAATTCCTCAGACTGCTGCTGCTCATGCAAAATCCTCAGCAGCTCCCTCCAAGTCCTCAACACCTGTGCATCTAGCTACTTGTCAAAGGACTCAGGGTTTCTCAATTGCTTCAAGTGTCTCAGCAAGTTCCTCAGCTGCACCAATGTCCTCAACAGGCCCCACTCTGCTAAAGACAAAGGCAACAGCTGGACGCGGTCCTCGGCCAAGTCCAAAGAAGAAACAGGTTGCATTCAACGTTCCCTCTGATGATGAAGCCTCTGATGAAGAACTTGAAGAAATCATCAGAGACAGACTGACCAAGGCCGCTAGAGCCAAAAGAACAAGTGTGCCTCTGCTTTTGGATCCGAAGAAGATCCTTGACTTCATTGACCTATGGCATCAGGATCCAAACACTCCCATTCCGGATCTGCCACTGACTCCTGGTCAAAGTCATATGCTTAACTATTTCATCGCTGAAGAGAAATGGAAATTTGAAAAGGCTCGTGAATTGAAGAGAGCAAAAGCCAGAAAGGAGAAGCTTCTGAGGAAGAACTTAGTCAACTTGACTCCTGAAGAACTTCTCAAAGCTCAATCTGAAATCCAAGCCCTCAGCAAGGATTTCGAAGCTTACAATGCTGATTGGCAAGGAGCCAAGGTGAGATTCGCTCAATCGACGAAGAAAATGACAACTGCTGCAGCCCCATCGCAACAAGAAAATCCTCAGTGAAGACTCGCTCACTGCTGAAGAACATGCCAAGATCGCTGATGACTTTCAGCGTCTTGATGTGAACACAAGTTCGGGATCGATGACTCCATTCCACTGCTGAAGAAATTCCTGTGGCATCCACTAGTGGTGCGCTGAAGAATCTGAAGGAAGCAGGCAATCGCACTGGGCCATTTGAAGAAACTGTACCACAATCCTCGGCTCCTCCTGCACCAACACCATCTCCAATTCTTCCTTCCGCACATGAAGTGAAGAAGACAAAGGCTGCAGAACGAGCTGCGGTGAAGAAGAGGAAGGCATCAATCGCGTCAAATTCTTCGCTGCGAAGAAAATGAAGCCAATGACCAGCTCGATTGAAAATCCTATTGATGCCATTCCCATTTCCTCCATGTCGCCCAAGGAGATTGTTCCTTATGGAGAAGATTACAAGATCCCAAGCGGATCGATGAAGAAAATCAATCATTGCTACCTCGTAACAGCTTGATGAAGAAATTGAAGTGGAAGCTTTCCTTCAACCCCAGCTTGGTTCTCACCCGTGCCTCGGTTCACACATGAAGAGGCAGTGTTGAGGAAATTGAAAAAGAAGACGAAGATGTGGATATTGGGTGCACTACACTAGTGATGAACGATGA
Source organism: Aegilops speltoides (assembly GCA_021437245.1). Classification (NCBI taxonomy): domain Eukaryota; kingdom Viridiplantae; phylum Streptophyta; class Magnoliopsida; order Poales; family Poaceae; genus Aegilops; species Aegilops speltoides. Next base: position 470,634,854 of record CM038147.1, on the reverse strand, counting down.
CTTTTGGGAAAGTCAGCATCCCAATACTCCTCTCTTCACTCCGCTTCAACAAGTTCCTCTGTCCCCGCTACAACTGTTCAAATGGGCTCAAGAAACTCATCCCACTTCATCATCACAACGAAGAAATTCCAGCCACTAGCGCCAAGAACCCATCGCTGATCCTCAAACTGCACAAGGAGAGGAACCAGAAATTCCTCACTGAAGAACACGAGATCGCGATTCCTGAGGTTGTGCTGCAAATCACAGATATTCCTTTGCCCAAGCCAAAGAATCCGTTCTCAAGCAAGCAAAAATTCAAGGTGAAGACTTCTTTTACGAGCACGTGTTCTTCATCGCTTATAATCCATATGACTCTGCTCGAATGAGGAAAAGACGCTCGACTCCAACACAAGCAAACTTCTATTCCTCGGTGCTATTTGACAAGGACAAGATTTTCACCATGAGCATATTCCTCATGTGGATATGGAATCACCGCCGTGCTTCGAGCCATTAGATCCGTGTTCTTCATGATGCGAGGCTGCTAAATTTCTGACCGATATATGTGGTCGGAATGAAGAACTCATTCTTCAATTCTATGCCACCGCACATCACGGAGATCTTGAAGACATCAATTCATGGGTTCTGGATTGGATGACGAGAATACTCACTACAAGGCACCAAAGAATCGAATTGCTTCGTGTCCTTCCTCTTGATCCTCCCCATGAATCTGCACGTTGCATCTACAATGACCGCGAATTGTCTGATCACTTTATGCAAGTGCTTATGAAGCCACTGAAGCCAGGTCAAGCCCCTCGAACCAAATTCCTCGTCAAGGATTTGTTGTATGTGCCTCGGACTGTTTATAGAATCTTGACGAAGACAATGAGTCCCATAAAAGGCCACGACTCAAATGAAGAAGATGTCGTAGGTATCATGAAGAACATGCTTTTCAATATCATTCATGGCGTTCCTGTCAACTTCCATGATTTCTTCATGAGGACTCTGGCCAATGTTGCAATGTCACCTTTTGAGCTGAAGCCATATGCGCCTTGGATCATGAGATTCATAAGGGCAAGATCTTCACCGAACTACAAGGCTGACACTCTGAATCATGGCAGCTACTTGCCTCCCATCGAAGTCCTCAAGCGACCAGTTTCATCATCTGATGATAAGGGCAAGGCAGCAGCTGTAATTGATGAAGGCACTCGTCCATTGGATGGTCAATTTTGCAAGGCTGCATCTTACTCCACCAATGACGATTCTGCAACACATGACACTACCGCAAATACCTCAACCAAGCAACAGCCTCAAGCAACTGCACCCAGGGTGATGACTGATCGTGAGTTACTCCTCGGTCTTCATCGGAAGGTTGAACGAATCGAAATGGGTGAAGCGCCAATTTGCTGCAATTCTTCACAACATGACCTCAACGCATAATGCGGTGAAGAAAATCAGTACTACCTTCATGAAACCCTCAACCGCACTGGCTGTTCTTAATCATGTCTATTCCATGGAAGAATTGAAGACTATGGGTCTTCGTGAAGCTTTGACTGGTCTCGCACCACCTCCAAGAAATTCAAGAGAGTTAAAGTTCTGATTTGGTGGCTAGCTCTTATTCTTCATCGCGTGAAACCGATGAATATGAAGATTTGGACGACATCTGCGGCAGGCCCTACTTCAACAAACAACCCGACAACGCCGGCGCCCTCCATCAACTTGAATATCTTCGAGGCGTTAGTCCTCGCCGATCCTTTTGGTCATTTGATGACAAAGGGGGAGAAATCTGAGTTAGTCTTCAAGCGGGTTTATACTATGGGCGTTTTTTTAAGTTACAACTCTCGTTCTTCCGAAACTTTTATTGGATCGAGTTGTAATCTTAAGTCCGATGGTGCCCTGACACTTTTGAACGGTGCATTGTGCTGACTTTGCACTGTGCTCTGATACTTTTGATGTGTTATTCTGCATGCTTATTCCTCGTTAATATCATTGCACGCATGCTGAATCTCATCAGGCACCATATTTCATCATGCATCTCAAAATTCTTCATATTACATACCAAATGCGTGTATGAATTACAAGATATAGGGGGAGATCTCCATGATTAAATTCTTCAAATGTGCATTGCCTCAAAAGCAAATTCCTCATTATGCACACATCCAGGGGGAGTTCTTCTATATCTTGCAATCAAATTCCTCAATATCAGTATTTACACTTCATATGTTTATCCCCGTTGAAAACTTAACCTATGTTGTCATCAATCACCAAAAAGGGGGAGATTTTAAGTGCATCTAGTGCCCTTAGTGATTTTGGTGTATTGAAGACTTATAGGTTAAGTAACTGATGCGCTTGTGAGTGTACACAGTCTATAAGTCTATGAGGAGTTTGATATTTACAGAGAAAGTCGACCCTAAAATGAAGTTCTTCAACTGAAGACTTTGATATTCTGAAGACTTTCTGAAGACTTTGAAAGTGAAGAAATTGGTGTGACCATGAAGACTTGATATTCATTCGAGGAATATGAAGCGTGAAGACTTTTGTTTTCGAAGTTTCATTTTCTCTTTCTTGAGTCATAGGAAACACCGTCTTCGTTAAAGGGGTCGAGGAAATACTAAGGAAAAATTTCCATGTGATGCTCAACTCAAAATCCTACACCTACCAATTCCTTGAGTGAAGCCATTGGAAATCTCATACGATTCAGTCAAATTCATCAGTGATGAGACGCAGTTCTTACATTCACCGAGGACTTTGCTCGAGTGAGGAGTTAGGAATTCGCCAAAGTCGAATTGCCTACACAATGAGGAACATGATAGCCCTGAGGACTTTGAGAGTCAAATTTCCGACCGTTGTTGTGCTGCGCGCCGGCGGACCAAAATATCTTATCCACCTAACGGTCATATCATTGAAGGGCATTTATGTATTATCATGTCGGGCTGCTCCCCAGGCTATAAATAGCCGCCCCCTACAACCACTAGTTGGTTGGCTGCTCCGAGAGAACTTGACACTTGTCATTTGAGAGCAACCCATTCTCCGAGGACTTTGAGCGAAAATCATCATGTGAGGAAAATTCCAAAACCAAACCCACAAAACCCCAAGTGATTGAGCATCACTGAAGAAATTGATCCTGCGTGGATCCGACGCTTGTTACCTTTGAAGACTGTGCTTCTTCCAGACGGTTAGGCGTCAAGGTCTAGAGCATCCAAGAGGAATTGTGGATCGCCGAGTGACCAAGTCTGTGAAGGTTTGAAGTCACCAAGACTTACCACGAGTGATTGGGCGAGGCTGCGTGGTCTTAGTTCAAGGAGAATACGGTGAGGACTGGGTGTCCTAAGTTGCGGCTCGAGATCGGGTGTCCGGACTGTGTGTCCTCGAGTTTAAATACTCGGCCGCTCCAACCAGACGTATAAGCGTGATGCAGCAGTTGGAACTGATTACCAAATCATTGTCTTCACCAACCGACCGGGTTCTATTTCTTCAACTCATCCAATTCCTCATTACATGTTGCATGTTGTTCATATCTGTGCTTGAAGACTTTGATCAAGACTTTCACAAATTCCTCGCCAATTTCTTCATCGTTTGTCTTCATCTTGTTATCCTGTGTTTATGCTTCCCGTACTTTGTTCTTAGTCTTCATTTTATCATGCTGACTATGTGTGTATCCTGCTATGTTTACCTCTGAGTACATATTGCGCCGCAAATAGTTCTTCGCTAAGGAATTTCCTCACCGGCAAATTCCTCAGTGAAGAATTTCATAAAAATCGCCTATTCACCCCCCCTCTAGTCGATATAACGCACTTTCAAAGCCCGACACAAAAAAACCTAGGCCCGGGCCCGGCCCGGCCCGGCCATCGGGCCTGTGTTTCTGGGCCCGAGCACGTAAAAGCCCGTCGGGCTTCGGGCCGGCCCGGCCCGACCTGTAGAAAAATGAAAAACGACGGGCCTGGGCCCGGCCCGGCCCAGCCTTCGGGCTCAAAAACTAGGCCCGAGCCCGGCCCGGGGGCAGCGTCGGGCCGGGCCGGGTCGGGCTTTTTCGGGCCGGGCCGGTCGGGCCGGTCTTCCCATGGCCAGGACTACTAACACGCCCCTCTCGAGTGGCCGACCCAACGTGTGAGCTGCTCGATCGCATTCCAGCTTCCTTAGATCAATTTGATGGTTGACCTGCCGATCACCGACTTTTGAGAAAAAAACATAGATTAGAAAAAGTCATGGTCTGTAAAAGATATCCGCGGGTTTGAGAAAAGGTTCATAGGAAATGTTCCTAGTTTTGAAAAAAGTATATACTTGGATAAAATTCATGGATTTGAAAAGAATATGAATTGATTTTTTTTATTGGGAAAAAGTTCACGGAATTGTAAAAAAATTAGGTAAAAAAGTTCTTTGATTTCACATTTCTCTTTATGATAGAGGGGTACGCGTCCGCGCGGCCCCTACCAAGTTTGAATTCAAAATTTGTGTTGATTTTTGTGTTACATTACTGTTTTGTACCCATAGCACATGCATTATTTCGTTTTTGAGTTCACTTTATTTCTTTTCCTATTGCTGGCTTTGATGCTTTGAGTTTAAAAATCACACCGTCATGCATATAGCCAAAGATCCCAACATAAGTAATATTTTTGCACCGTGTCCCGATGCACATGCATGGCCATTCGCGGCTAGTCGCAATACCATGAACCGAACATGGCAGCATCGTTGCCCATGCTTGGCCCATAATCCGCGTCCATCCAGATCGACCCTTCCTCCCATGCATTTCCTAGATGAGATGCATGCATGGTACAGCCTATAAATGAGGATCAAACCCGCACACAAACGTACCAGCCAGCCACCAGCCAACTCACCATCTCGCTCGCCGATCTCTGCTCAAACACTTCGATCGCCGACACCGGCCAAGCAAGCAAGCCAGCATGGGCAACAGCAAGGCGGCGGTGTGCGTGCTGGCGCTCGTCCTGTGCGGCCTGCTCGCCGCGGACATGGCGGCGGCGGCGGGGTGCGACGCGAGCGCGCTGAGCCCGTGCATGGGCGCCATCATGCTGGGCGGGGCGGTGACGCCGGGGTGCTGCGCGCGGCTGCGCGCCCAGCGGGCGTGCCTGTGCCAGTACGCGCGCGACCCGTCCTACCGCGGCTACGTCAACAGCCCCAGGGCGCAGAGCGTCGTCGCCGCCTGCGGCCTCCCCAGGCCCAAGTGCTGATCGCCGTATACATCGACTCCGCCCTATGTGGCCGGCATTGCGCACGATGCCGGGCACCGGTGGACGGCGGTCTACGTAATGTAACGTGTGGTTATATACGGTCGACGACACCATCGAGCTGGCACGTACGTGCCCGTGCGTGCGTGCGTGTACGGTTGAGTTGTGGACGCCTAAATAAACGTGGTTTGCTCCAAGCTGCGCAGGCACATATATAGTACGTGCGTGCGTTGTGGCAGCTGGTTGTGTATTTTCTCATGTTTTATACTACCGCCTATGAATAAAGTTTTCCGCAGCATTAATTCCACCCCCAGCTGAAGATGCGTTAGTTTTTTCTCCGGAAACCTAGGAGCCTCCGCTGAGGCGATTAGGGTTTCGCGTAGAACGGCGGCGCTCGCCTGATTTCGATCGGCGGGGCGCGTGAACGGCCGGGCAAGATGTCCTCATCGGGCGCCGGCAGGGGGGAGTGGGTCTAACCCCACGTCCGGACAGACAGAGAACCGTGGAGAGAAGGCGCAGGCGGCACCAGGGTCGCCGGGCGCGGCTAGGGCTCAACTGGAGGAGGCCCTGGGAAAACTCGGGATCACTGATGAGGAGGCTACGCCTCTAGTTATTGATGATCGGGAAGATGAAGCTCCGGCGAAGTGGCTGATTGCAGGGAAGGTTCTGAACCGCAATTTACTCCATATCCAGACCATAAGCAATGCCCTACGCCCAGCTTGGGGAAACCCTAGAGGTTTGAAGTTCACGTCCATGGGGGATAACATGTTCGTGGCTGTGTTTGAATCTAAGAGAGATAGAGATCGGATCTGGGATGGATCGCCGTGGCATGTTAGCAAGAACGCGGTAATCCTTGCTGAATTTGAGGAGTGTATGAGGCCCGATGAGGTTAGTTTTGACCGGCTACAGCTATGGGCTAGGGTTATCAATCTCCCCTACAATCTCAGGGATGATGTATGGGGCAAAGAGATCGCAAAACAGATCGACAAGAAGGCGTCATCGGTGCAGTTTGACCACACTGGAGGTTATCTGCGCGCGAGAGTCACCATCGATGTGAGTAAGCCTCTCAGGAGGTGGATTCTAATTGAATCGGCCAGGAGAAAGAAGCAAGACCTGTATGAGATACAGTATGAGAATGTGCCGCACTTTTGTTTCTCCTGTGGCCGATTGGGACATTCTGAGCTATTCTGCCCTACCCCAGGGAAGAGAGACAAGAATGGAGATCTCCCCTTTGGGGCCAGTCTGCGTGCACCGGAGGAGAGGAGGAAAGATTTCTCGGGCGATAATACTAAGAGAGAGCAATCTGCAGCCAGCACCAGCAAAAGAGAATCAAAGAACTCGAGTAATGTTGCCATGGGAAAGACTACTGCTGAGGTTACCTCACCAATAAAACCCCGTCTACCAAAAAGGAAGGATGTGCCTGCTCAGGAATACCGAAGAGTGAACCAGCCGCTAATGTTGAAATCAGGTGAGGAGCATGGAGACCATGAGGAGAACATGGTCATGAGTAGGGAGGGTTCAGAGGGCCAAAGCGAAGAGGACAGAATGAGGAAGAAGAAGAAGCCAACACTGGAAAATTGGCAGAGGCTGCTATGCAGCCCTGCCTCATCAAATGAATTGCATGAGCTGGAACTGCCGGGGCTTGGGAACCCCGAGGCAGTTCATGAAGCTCAGAACATTGTGAAGCAAGAAGGTCCTGCCTTTTATTCATAATGGAAACTAAAATAAGGGCGAAGAGAGTGAAAACCTGAAACTCACGTTAGGGTTTGGGTTGTTTTGCAATGGCATGGACGGTCTGAGTGGTGGTGTCGGACTGTTCTGGTCGAAAGAAGTTTCAGTTGAGTTGAAGAACTACAGTCTCAGTCATATTGACGTCCTTGTTATGAAGAAGGGACAAGTTTCTCCACCATGGAGATTCACTGGTTTCTATGGAGCGCCGAGAGCAGAGAATCGGCATCATAGCTGGCGCTTCATGAGAACTCTCTATGCGATCCAACATCAAGCTTGGATCTGCGTTGGTGATTTTAATGAGACACTGTATGGATCCGAGCACTTCAGCCGGGCCGCAAGGCCGGAGTGGCAGATGCGGGCCTTCCACGAGGTGATACAAGAGTGCGCCCTACAGGATCTAGGGTGGACTGGCTTGGAGTTCACATGGGATAACAGACAGCAAGGGGCAGCGAATGTGAAAGCACGCCTTGACCGTGCGTTCGCCAATGAAGATTTTTTCAATCTTTTTGCCCATACTCGAGTTAGACATGTCAGTTCAATAGAATCTGACCATTGTTTTCTTGTAATTGAACTTAGTGAGCATCAACCTATGAATAATAAACGGATGAAGCAGTTCCGTTACGAGAATGTTTGGCAGGCTCATGCAGACTATGATGAACTTGTAAATGAATCATGGAAGAGGCTGCATCGGGGCCAGGGACTTGCAGGTATATCTGGCACCCTGCAACAATTACAGGGCGAGTTGGGTACCTGGGGTGCTCGAGAGTTTGGGAATCTTTCCCGGACTGTCAAAAAGTTGTAGAAAAAGTTGGAAACCCTCCGGAAGCAATCAGTGGGGCAGGGACCATCTGACGAGGAGGCATCTACAGCACAAAAATTGAGAGAAGCTCTTGACAGAAGAAGTATGGCTGCGACAAATGATCGCGAGTCCGTTGGTTACGAGCTGGTGATCGGAACACGACATATTTTCAAGCCCAAGCGAGACAACGGAAGCGTATGAACAAAATCTTGAGGTTGAAAAGACAGGATGATACGTTTTGTGATACACCCGAAGAGGACAAAGAGGAGGTACAATCTTTCTATCAGAGGCTCTACGCCTCCCAGGGTTATAACGATATGGAGGGCTTGCTTCAATTTGTACAACCTCGGGTCAGCGATGATATGAACACAGAACTGACCAAGCCCTACACCTTCTTTGAGGTCAAGGCAGCGTTGTTCGAATGGCACCCTCAAAGGCGCCGGAGTGGATGGATTTACAGCAGGTTTCTTTCAAATGACATTGGGCTCTTGTGGAGAAGGATCTAGTGTCGGTCAGTGCTGGATTTTTGAATGGGGAGAGATGCGGTGGGGAGCAATGATACTTCCATCACTCTAATCCCGAAGGTAAGACACCCCCAGTCTATCTCACAGTACCGACCCATATCGCTTTGTCCAGTGCCGTACAAGATAGCGGCAAAAGCCATAACCAATCGGTTGAAACCATGGATGGACGCGATAGTGGGAGAGGAACAGAGTGCGTTCGTTCCAGGACGACTCATCACAGATAATGTGCTTGTTGCTTTTGAGAGCATTCATTCGATGAAAAGAAGGAAGAAAGGTAAACAATTTTCTTGTGCCGTTAAGCTGGATATGATGAAGGCATATGACCGTGTAGAGTGGCACTATTTGGAAGCGATGCTCTTCAGATTGGGTTTCAATGCAAATTTTGTTCGTCTGATAATGAGGTGCGTCACTTCCGTCAGATTCTCAGTTCGGATGAATGGTGAACTGTTGCCTTCTTTCACCCCATCTAGAGGACTGAGACAAGGATGTCCCGTGTCCCCCTTCTTGTTTCTCTTATGCGCGGAGGGACTAACTACATTGTTAAATCATTTTGGTGGACATTTTGTGGACAGAGGTATCCGGGTGTCATACAGATCACCCTGGATTAGCCATTTACTCTTCGCCGACGACAGCCTCATCTTCATCAGCGCGACGGTGGAGAGTGTTGACAGGCTGAACCAGATCCTACATATTTATGCAGAATGTTCGGGGCAGAGTGTAAATAAAAGTAAAAGCTTGGTTTTCTTCTCATCAAATACGCCCGCAGGGAGACGACAGCTGGTGAAACAAAGGCTAGGCATCCTCGTGGAGGCATTCAGTGAGCGTTATCTTGGTCTTCCTACAGCTCTGGGGAAATCACCAGTGAAACATTTGATCATATTGGTGATCGGGCTCGGACTAGATTGCAGGGATGGTCCGAAAGGAATTTTGCTTGTGCAGGACGTGAAACTCTTCTGAAATCTATAGTGCAAGCAATACCTACGTTCAGTAGCTTGTTTCAGGCTCACGAAGAAAGTTTGCAAGAAATATACATCAAATATGGCGAAATATTGGTGGAGCAGCTCCCTTGATAAACGGTCTTTGCACTGGATCTCGTGGAAGTCGCTCGCATCTCCCAAGATTAATGGTGGTATGGGATTCCGCGATATGGAACTCTTCAACATCGCTCTCTTAGGGAAACATGGTTGGAGATTCATGACCAACCCAGATTCTTTATGTGCTCGTGTCATGAAGAGCAGGTACTTCCCAAACACTGATTTCATGCAAGCAACAATGCCGCAATCATCCTCTGCCATATGGAGAGCTATTGTGGCTGGACGGGAAGCTCTTCGAGCTGGTCTGATAAAGCGTGTTGGAGACGACAGTTCCATCTCTGTTTGGAACGATAAATGGATCCCAGGTACAATACGCATGTCCCCTATGATTAGACCGGCCAACTCCACAATTCAGTTTGTTCAAGAGTTAATTGATGATACTAACTGGAGGTGGAAGGATGATCTAATCCGCAACACTTTCCTAGCACCAGACGCAGAGGCTATCCTTAATATACCACTGCGCAATGGTGGAGGAGAAGATTATTTTGCTTGGGCTTTTGAAACTTCCGGTGTTTACTCTGTCAAATCGGCGTACCGTGCTCTCGTGAATCAAAAGGAGCGTGTGGCTCTAGAGGAAGGGACAGCTACCGGCACATCAAAGACAGATCAACAGATGTGGACATCACTTTGGAGCTCAAAGTTGTGCCAAAAGTGAGAGTTTTTTGGTGGAGAGTAATCCGTGGAATTCTCCCTGACGAAGCTACACTGAAGCACAAACATATAAAACCTATTAGCATATGTAATGTATGCCTAGCAAAAGAGGAAGATCTAATGCATGCGTTGGTGTCATGCTCACAAGCAAGACGATTTTGGGATGAAGCCCAAACTTGGTTTGACTTCCGTCTACCGAGGCTGCACCCCAATACGTGGTCAAGAGACATACTCTGTGATGATCGCTTCACGGATCAGGTACGCGCAAAGATTATTTCAGTTATGTGGGCAATTTGGACCTCGCGAACCGATGGACACATGAGAAGGAACATACCGATCCGGACAACTGCTCGCCGATCCGGAAGATCTCATTGTCTGGAGATCCGTGCGGTGATGCATCCATCCTTCGGGGCATGGGTGGAGACCGCCCGATGTTGGCTTTGTCAAGATCAATCCGATGGCGCCATCAACTCGATTCGGGAGTGGCGGGGCGGGAGGTGTCGCCCGCTCTTCTCGCCCTTCTAGCGACATGGTGCAAGCCGCAGTTGGTATTACCGACCCGCTCGTTCCGAGTCCTTGTCACTACGAGAGGAGTCCTATTCGCAAGTCTCGGGGCTACTCACATGTGATCATGGAGACAGACGGTCTAGAGATAGTGAATCTGGAGCGATCGCCACAACACTCGCCGATTGTGGCTCCTATTTTGTTAGAGATTGAAGAGCTTACGTTGTCGTTTGATGTTTTTACTATTCAACATGTAAGTAGGACAGCTAATCTCCCGGCTCACCTATGTGCGAAGCGTGCTCGCTTTCTTATGGTGACTGAGAGTTGGCTGGACTCAGAACCTTCGTTCCTGGTCACGAGCCTGTTGGCGGATGATCGCAGGAGCTCCTTTGTTTGAATAAAGCTCTCAGGTTTCCTTGCAAAAAAAAGCATTAATTCCACCCTAAAATATAGATACCTCAAACTCTGCAATAGTTGAATCTCCATTTGGATTGACTGGATACTGAAAGATCAAAGTGCCGTAAATTCACTAGTGCTCGAACACTAGTGATCAAAGTGCCACAATTTTTGTAATATATGGTGAACATTTTTCAAAAACACATTGAAGTTTTTCTTAAATATACGATGAACATTACTTTTGATAGGGTTCACTTTTTTGGCGAAGTATCAGGTGAAAACGGCAATTCAGTGAAAATCTGGAAACTTACCGCCAGAGCCATTGGATGATAGATGGACGGATTAGATAAGAGGTGGGATGCCCCCCATAGCCACCTAAACATATCTACAGAAAACACCTTTGCGCACCCTTCGCCCTTTGCTTTTCCTCCGCCTGTGCTTGTTGCCTCGTTCTTCCCCCAATAATGGCAGCCGGCGAATCAGCGAACCATAAGGCGAAGCAATCTCTTATCAGGCATGGCCGAGGTACTTCCGGCGCCGGGGAAGACAACATAGGACGTGAAAGAGAAGCGAGGTCGTGTGCGTCCGGCGAGTCGGCGATGATGGCTACCAGGCGAATCCGGCGAAAGGTGGAGCTCAGATCCCCTCTTGTTCGTATGTGTGCAGCTGCGCATCGGTTTACAGCCGCCCACCATCGTTTCTTCTCCAGAACCTCACATCTTAGCCCTCATGTTGTGTGCACGAACCAGCGCTTGCATCGGAACGAGCTCGCCGCCTCGCCGGAGTAAGGAAATACAGCCGCTCGCCGGCCAACCACATCTAAAAGTAATTGCAAAAATTGAATATACGCGCAAGCATGCAGGCATCAATCGGCCGCGCCACACACGTAGGGTCGTGAGCTATCAAAACAAATCCATGGCCACGAGTTTATCGACTAGAAATTCTAGATCCAGCCTAGCCAAGCCAGCCATACAGTACGAGACTAGAATCAAACCAATTAGAAGGGGCCAGAAGCCACCATGAATGAATTACGGTCACCACCAAGGCACCAAGAATTAAGGTGCCCGTCACCGACGGGGGCGTTCACGGGAGGAAGAGGAACCCGCAAAAAAAAAAAAAAAAAGGAGGAACCGCCCGAGGGTGCGGCCAACGCACCGGCTGGGCCAGCGGGCAGGCAGGGTGCCAAATGAGGCGCTGCTATCGCGAGGTGCATGAGCTACTCAACCACGTCAGGCTCGTGCGCCATTAAGCATCCACCATCACCGCCGCCGCCGCCGCTCCGCCATTTGTCGTGGTCTTCGCCGGATTTAGAGCTGTCGTGTATAGCAAGGGGATTTCTGTAAATATGTTTAAGTGGCTATGGGGCATCTAACTTCTTATCTAATCCGTCCATCTACCATCCGGTGGCTCTGGTGGTAAGTTTCCAGATTTTCACTGAATTAATGTTTTCACCTGATACTTCGCCCACTTTTTGTAATACATGTCGAACGTTTTAAATACAGATTGAACCTTTCTGTAATATACGATGAACATTTTGGTAATACACGTTGAATTTTTTGTAATATATGATGAACATTTTTTAAAAAATACACGTAAATTTTGTGATACGTGATGAACTTTCGTGTAATATATGGGGAACATTTTCGTAATGCACGGTGGACATTATGTATAATACACAAAAATAAAAAATAAACAGGAAAATTGAAACAAAACACAAATGAAAAAGGAATAAAAAAGAAAACGAAAAATCAGGGGAAAAGCCCGGAAGAAAAAACAGGAGAAAACCATAACTCTCTCAGCTGCCGGCCCAACTCTCTCAGCTGCGGGAGTTTGCTCAGTTTGCCAACCAGGGACAGCAAATAGAAATGGGAGTTTTTCTAGATCTGTTTATTCAAAACGTTTTATCTTTCAAACTGTGCGTTCAAATTTTGAACCGTTTTCGCCGTTGGATTTCTCGTGTCAAGATCTTCAAAACTAGATCCAACGTTGATAGATTTTGAAGATTTTTTTTTTGACAAAAAAAACCGGACGAAAAAACTGAACCGGGAGCACGGGCTTTTTCCCTTTCCGAAAGAGGCGCGCTCGTGCCTCTCACGAAATCACAACCGTGCCTCTCACGGAAGAAAAACCGTGACTCTCGCGGAAAAAAAAGAGAGAAGACACGTTTTTTTTTGTTTCCGAGGAGGCACGGCCGTGACTCTCGCGAAAGCACAACTGTGCCTCTCGCGAAAGCAAAACCGTGACTCTCGCGAAAGGAGAAAATAGTAAACGTGTTTTTTTTCGTTTCCGAGAGGCACGGCCGTGACTCTGGTGAAAGCACAACCATGCCTCCCGTGACTCACGCGAAAGGAAAAAAAAACATAAAACGCGTTTATTTTCCGTTTCCGAGAGGCACGCCGTGACTCTCGCTAAAGCACAACCGTGTCTCTCGCGGAAGCAAAACCGTGATTCTCGCAAAAGAAAAATAAATAGAAAATGTGTTTTTTTTCGTTTTCGAGAGGCACGGCCGTGACTCTCACGAAAGCAAAACTGTGACTCTCGCGAAAGAAAGAAAAAACGTGTTTTTTGCGCAATTTTCTTTTTTTATTGAAAAGCTAAGGAAGACCGGTGGAAAACCAAAACGTCGAAAAAATCCGAAAAGCCCCGTTTAAAAAGCCAAAAACACGTGCGGAAAAAAAATCTGGAGGGAGTGCCCAGAGCGCGACACATGGCGAATGACTGAGAGCGCGCCAAGTGACGCTGATCGTTACGAGGCTCCCAAAGGGGCGCTCGTTAACTTGTGGCTCCCGGGAGCTCCTAGTCAGCGCTTTAATCGCCAACTAGGGGTTCCGGCGCCCACGCAGCCACTTCTTGCGCCCTGCCCAAAATCACGCCGTCACATTGCTTCACTGCTGACTGGACACGGAATTTTAAATGCAATGGTTATACAAATATTTAGTGATTTTTGTTGCATGGTTTGTTAATTGTGATAGAGGATGTACATGTTTGTGTGGCCCTTGCCAAGTTTGAATTTAAATTTTGTGCTGATTTTGTGTTACATTACTATTTTGTACAAGTAGATTAGCATTATTTCTTTTTTGAATTCATTTTTACCTAATAATACTTACTTTAATGTTTTGGTAAGTGTATTTTGAGAACAAAAATCGTACTATTCTTGCATAGCCAAAGACCCCAACAATATATACTTAAAAGAAGGACCCCTACATAATCTATGCTCCTTCCATTTTAAAATACTTGAACTGAAACCACGACAGTTATTTTGAAATGAAGGGAGTATATTGCAAGGTAGTCCCTATTACCGAAAAAGGCTTTCGTCCCGCTTTATAAATAAAGCAAAAGGTTGTCCCTATTAAGACCACCACACTCCGAGTGAACCGAAGGAAAATCAGTAGAGATCGAACCTAGAGCTTATAATTAATTATGGCGAATCAATTAGTGGTTGGTGGTTAGGAGGAGTGATATACCGCCCACAAGGATTCAAGTCCTAGACTTAACATTGTTGTTCGTTCGATGGGTGAAGACGTTTCCGTTGACTGCGAGGCACCTGTGGTAACTTCGTAAAATCTCTAAGATACTATGCCGGCTATGTGGGCAACTTTGATTGTGCATTCATAGAGATGAGTGTATGTGGGCAACTTTGATTGTGCTATGTTAAGAAAAAACTAACAGCACAATGGCGAAGAACAAGGTAGTTTTTTGGGCACGAGCTAGGATGCAGGCACGCCGGCGGAAGATCATGCACCGTGTCCGAGTGCATGCACATGCATGGCCATGCGCGCCTACTCGCGATACCATGAAGGCCCTGCTTGATTCGATGCAGATTTATACACCCGGATATAATCTATAGGTGTATAATACCGGCCACTGCGTTATTTTCGTCTGGAATGAAAATGACGGTTGGAGGTCTGTATTTATTACGGGGGTATTTAGGAGCAAACCGACAATCCAAGCAGGGCCGAAGGCATGAACCAAACATGGCAGCATAGTTGTCCATGCTTCGCCCATATCCGCGTCCATCCCGATCGATCCTTCCTCCCATGCACTCTCTAGCCGAGATGCATGCACGACACAGCCTATAAATGCGGGTCGAACCCGCGCACAAATGTACCAGCCAACTCACCATCTCGCTCGCCAGTCTCTGCTCCAACACTTCGATCGCCAACCCCGGGCAAGCAAGCAAGCCAACATGGGCAACAGCAAGGCGGCGGTGTGCGTGCTCGCGCTCGCCCTGTGCGGCCTGCTCGCCGCGGACACGGCCGCGTCGGCGGGGTGCGACGCGAGCGCGCTGAGCCCGTGCGTGGGCGCCATCATGCTGGGCGGGGCGGTGACGCCGGGGTGTTGCGCGCGGCTGCGCGCCCAGCGGGCGTGCCTGTGCCAGTACGCGCGCGACCCGTCCTACCACGGCTACGTCAACAGCCCAAGGGCGCAAAGCGTCGTCGCCGCCTGCGGCCTCCCCAGGCACAAGTGCTGATCGCCCGCCCGGCGCGCTATACATATCGACTCCGCCCCGTGTGGCCGCCGTCGTGCACGATGCCGGGCACCGGTGGACGGCGGTCTACGTAATGTAATATGTGGTTAATTATACGGTCGACGACGCCATCGAGTTGGCACGTACGTGCGTGCGTGTACGGTTGAGTTGTGGACGTCTTAAATAAACGTGGTTTGCTCCAAGCTGCGCAAGTCGTGCGTTGAGGCGGCTGGTTGTGTACGTTCTCTCATGTTTTCCCCCAGCATTAATTCCATCTGTTTTTTTTTAGACAATTTTCTTGACTCACCTACACTTCTTTGCTCAAAAATAAGAAAACCTACACTAAATCCTCTTTCTTTTTTTTGCGAGAAACTACACTAAATCCTTGACACCACCAGATTGGGTGTTCTTCTCTCGGAGGCTTTGCAGAGTGCATTTTACAAAACACTAGGTCAAGATCGTGCACGTCACTGCACCTGTCTATATTTTGTAAACATATGGATAGTAAGGATGGAGTATATGATTTCAAACATAAAGATTCAGTAGTGATTAAAAAGTTGACATCTGTCAATTATTATTATTTACTGTCCACATATTCTCTGATTCTTTTGGTAAAGAAAACTAAGTAGAACTTTCTTCTTTAAGAATTTTTTTAAGTAAAGCTTGCGTATGAATGTTTCTAGCACGTGTAGCATAACTTATGTTTTTTTAGAAATGTACTCCCTCCGTCTCAAAATTAGTGTCTCAACTTTGTACTAATTTTTTTTAGAAAAACGTAGAAACAATGTTTTTTGAAACACAGTACAATCGAAGTCCTTCACATACACGACCATCGGTTTTGACTACAACCAGGCGACCAAATCGCACCAACGACCAGCCTGAGGAGTGTCTTAGGCTGCGTCCCATTAGAGTCAGCGCGGGCATCAGTTTGGCTCCCAGCGCTAAAGGCGACGAACCAGGAGCTCTCCGCCTAACCTTTAACATGATAAGAAGAACTCCTTGATTTGCTGGCCCAAGATACATGTCTTCAATGATTTTATGTTCTCTTCTGCTATCTATCTGTGAAATTCATAGGGTTGAGGCCCATTTCAAGATGTCATACTTAGCGCTTAAGGCGCTCGTTGCCCCCAACCAGCGCTCAAGCGCATGCTCGGTATGGCTGGCCCATTAAAGCACGACTTGCTTAATTGATTGCTCCATCGGCTCGCTCGATCGCTTCCACGGTCGCTTAACAGTTCCCCATTGACCATTGGGCCCGTTAACTTTTTGCAAACTGGGCAAAGTTTACAAGCCTGAAAAAGGTTATGAGTTTGAAAAAAATTCATGATTTATAAAGGTTCACGAATTCGAAAAAGATACATGAATCCAAAATTGTTCATGAATTTGAAAAAAAGTACGTACAAAGATATCCTTGTACAAAAAAATATTCATAAATTCAAAAATGTTCATGAATAGTTTTGCAAATTTGAAGAAATTTCACAAATTTGAAAATACGTTCATGGATTTTGAAAACATATCTTGAATTCAAAAAGTTCACAAACTTGAAACAAAAAATGAAAACGAAAAACAAATAAAATAAAACAATGAAAAAGGAAATAAACCATACCGAAAACCAGGTTTTACCCGACCAAAAGAAAGAAACAAAGAAAAGAAAAAAAAACTAACCGGAAGCTTCACAAACCAGAAAAGAGTGGTGGAGCTAGCTGGGCCGGCACATTTACATTCGTTTGTTGGACGTTTACTCACTCTAGCGGGCGCTCATACGAAAATAAACGCTAAATAGAAAATAACACCAGTTTCACTTGGGACCTTCTAGTTGCGCTAACTAGGGAAACCAACGCTCACGTGCCTGCGAGCCTGGGACGGCACAACAAAAAGCAATCGCTGACAGACCCTACTTCATGCTCTCGCTCGCTCGGTCAGCCGCATTCGCTACTTTTATTTCAGTATAGACAATTGACTACTAATACTAGCTCAAAAACCAAAGTTGACTGCTAATCAATTGACCAATTACTGCTGACCTTTGACCGGTTGACTGTTGATCATGACTTTAAAAAAAGTTGATGGATTTGAAAAAAAATCGCGGGGTTAAAAAATGGTTCATGAAATAGGAAAACACTAGCGAATACGCAAAAACATTGTGAATTTGAAAAAAGTTCAACAATTTTGACAAAAAATTCTCCAAAATCTGAAGAAAACTACATGAATTTGAAAAAAGTTCATCCACTTTTAAAGAAAGTTCATCAAATTTTGACACATAGTTCACCAAATTTGAAAAACAAATCAACAAATTACAAAATAAATCATGTGTAATTTTCAAAAAAATCACAAATTTGAAAAAAGTTCATCAATTTGAAAAAGTTCATGCATTTAAAAAATCAGGAAAAAAGAAAAAGGAAAAACAAAAAAAATAAAGGGAAAAGGAAAGAGAAAAAACTAGCAATACACGAGCCGGAAAAACAAAAGAAAAATACCAAAAAAATTATTGCGGAATCTGAATCGGTAGGAAGACAAACTACTTTGGCCGGCCCATGTAAAAACTAGTGGGGGTGAAGGGGTGGGCCAGCCCATTTCGGAGTTTCCCACAAAAACGGTTTTGGGAAGGTTCCAGAACCTTCACTGAACCGAGTTTTTTCTGTTTTTACTTTCTTTTCATTTTTTCCTTTTCTATTTTCCATTTTTGATCTTTTTTCTGTTTTCTGTTGTTTCTTTTTTTTCCTGTTATTCCGTTTTCTTTTTTATTCTTGTATTTCAGTTTAGGAAATTCTTCTAAATTCGCGTTTTTAGTGATTTTTTTTCAAAGATGAACATTTATTTGAAAATTATGGTTTAATTTTACAAATTTGTGAACATTTTTTTATAACTCACGAACATTTTTCCAAAATCGTGAACAATTTTTAGAACTTTATGAACATTCTCTTGAATGATGAACATGTTTTCAAATTCGTGAATATATTTTTAAAACTCATGAATTTTTTTGAATCATGCATAATTTTTAAATTTTAGATTTTTTTAAGTCATGATTTTTTTCAAAGATGAACAGTTTTTTTTTTGCAAATCATGGTTTTGTTTTGACAAATTTGTGAACATTCTCTTAAATTATGTACATTTTTTTGAAACGATGAACATTTTTTTATAACTCACGAACTTTTTTTCAAAATAGTGGACATTTTTTAGAACTTTATGGACATTATCTTAAATGATGAACATGTTTTCAAATTCGTGTACATTTTTTTAAAACTCATGAACATATTCTTGAATCATGAAAATTTTTTAAAGTTAAGGCAATTTTTTGAAATCATGAACATTTTTTTATAAATTTTTGTGTTTTTTGAATTGATGAACAATTTGTAAAATTATGGACATTTTTTTAATCATGAATATATTTTGAATCATGAAATGTTTTTAAATTCTAGACAACTTTTTGAAATCATGAACGTTTTTTAGAAATTCGTGAACATTTTTCAATTTCATGATCCTTTTTTGAAATCATGAACTTTTTTTACAAATTTCATCTCCAAGTCTCCTGGTTGTCTTCTAGGCCAAGAATAATCATCACGAAGGTTTCATTCCATTTGGACTCGGTTTGGTAATCCTTTTCTGCAAAACTCAAAAACAAGGAAAAGCAAGAACTGGTACTGGGCTCTAGGTCAATAGGTTAGTCCAAAAAATAATATAAAATAGCATATTAATGCATATAAAACATCCAAAACAGATAATATAATAGCATGGAACATAAAAAAATTATAGATATTTAGGAGACGTATCAGTGGGTCCCCTCTGGTTGATTCTTTCGCTAGTATTTTTTTAATATATTCCAAACATATTCTCCGTAAATTTTCAGGTCAATCCAAGATTTTTTATTTCTGCACAAAAATAACACCATGGCAATTCTGCTGAAAACAACGTCAGGCCGGGTTAGTTCCATTCAAATCATGCAAATTAGAGTCCAAAACAAGGGCAAAAGAGTTTGGACAAGTAGATAAGATGGCGACATATCAACTGACAACTATTCGAGTGTTACTCGTATTGGCTGGCTTGCATGGCCTTCTCGTTCATCAGATGGACATTAAGATGGCATTCCTTAACGGAGAGCTAGACGAGGAAATTTACATGCAACAGGTAGATGGCTTTGTAGGAAATGGTCAGGAAAGAAATGTGTGCAAGCTAGTGAAATCCTTGTATGGCGTAAAACAAGCGCCTAAGCCATGACATGAGAAGCTTAATACAACTTTGACATCTACTGGCTTTTTTGGTTAACGAAGGTGACAAATGTGTATACCATTGCTAGTGGGGGCGAGGGAGTTATATTGTGTTTGTATGTCGATGACATACTGATATTTGGGACCTACCTTAAAGTAATTGAGGAGGTCAAGGCCTTTTTATCTCATAACTTTGAGATGAAAGACCTGGGCGTGGCTGACATCAGGCTACTGAAAGACGCTGAGGGTGGAATTACACTTTTACACTCCCACTATGTTGAGAAGATTTTGAGCCATTTTGCATATTCGGACTGCAAACCTTCTGCAACACCATATGATCCTAGCGTGCGGATTCAAAAGTTCAAAGGCACGGCTGTAGATCAATTGAGATATTCTCAAGTGGTTGGTTCACTGATGTACCTAGCTTGTGCTACTCGTCCTGACATCTCATTTGCTATGTGCAAACTGAGCCGGTTTGTATCCAATCCGGGAGATGTGCATTGGCATGATGTTGAACGAGTCATGCGCTATTTAGAAGGTATTGTGAGCTATAGAGTTCACTATTCTGGGTACCCGACGGTACTTGAGGGGTATAGTAATTAGAATTGGATATTCTGATGCTGATGCGATGAAAGCCACAAGTGGATATATCTACACACTTGGTGGTGGTGGTGTTTCCAGGAAGTCTTGCAAGCAGACGATCTTAACGAGATCGACAATGGAAGCAGAACTCGTAGCATTAGACACATCATGCATCGAAGCAGAATGGCTTCGAGAGCTTTTGATGGATTTGCCAGCGGTTGATAAACCAGTCCCGGTTGTCCTTATGAACTGCGACAATCAAATGGTGATTACCAAGGCTAAGAGTTCAAAGGAAACATGAAATCCACAAAGCACATAAGAAGAAGATTAAAATCTGTAAGAAAATCAAGAAACTCTGGAGTGATAGCGTTGGATTATATCCAGACGACTAAGAATCTGGCAGACCCTTTTAGGAAAGGGCTATCATGGATTGTGATAGAAAATGCATCAAGGGAGATGGGTATGAGACCCACGTAAGTTGCCATGGGAGTAACCCAACTTATGCGATCGGAGATCTCGTGAATTAGGACATGGGAAAACAATCTAGCGGTCAACTGAGGAGAGTATCCTTTATTAACCCACTCCGTTGGAGATGCAATAATACTCTCAATTTTGTAAGGCAGGCTGGCTTTTGTCTTAATGTGTTCCAAAGCTTATGTAAGCAAGATGCTAACCTGCAGAGCATTCTTTCGAGGAACACACCTATGTGAGCCCGACTGCCGGTCATAGTCTATAAGATTGGGTAATCTCTAGGAAGCGCATGAGAAGGTACGGAGTATGACTAATAAGCCCCACCTGTGGGGTTTAGCCTTCGACAGCCACGTATCAGCTGACAATAGGCAAAACTTTTGCATGCTAAACTGACAATTCAAGGCATAGTCCATTGTTCAGTTGTGAAGAAGTCTAATCCTATTGCTCTAGGTGGAAGTTCAACTTAACAGTCTCCACTGAAAATTTTGCTATATCAAACAGTGTTTGGAACAGTTGACAAACTTACGTGCCTCGAGATCTTGTGGGGGATTGTTGGATTATGGATGGGCTTAGGCCCATATAAGACAACAATCCCTGGTTAATCTCTAAGGCCCATTAATGTGTATGACAAGTGGTGAGAAGTGTGGGAAGTTTAGTACCATACTGCTACAGTAAGAAAGGTGAGACCTCTTTATAAGGGCTGCTCCACCACTTGCTATTGGGAGCTTGGGAATAGGAGTTGTACTCGCGTGCTCCTCCTCGCCTCGCCTCGTCACGATGCAAACGTGCACCGCAGGTTGCGGGAATGAGCCGATCCGAAGCTTATTTTTGCCGGTCAGGAATGGTTAATTAATCTCGAATTAATTAACGAGTCACTTACGGAAGTGCCACTATATGAGATGTTGGGCCGTGGGCTGTTCACGGACTCAGACGTGGGCCTTAGCCTAGGCCCATCTACCCGACGGCATATATAAGAAGGCCCTGGCCAGTGGAGTGAACCCTAATTGAGTTCAATCACTCACTCTCGCACAACCCTAGCCATCATCTATTGTTCCTCTCTTTGTGCTACTTCCGGCGATCCCATCCTGATGACCGTGTGCTCGGTTGGTCAGGAGAGCAGGTGCCTCCGAAACCCTGTCGTTCGAGATCTTGCCCGAGAGAGCGGCAATAAGGTTTTTTGGGAGCGTCTCGATGCGACTGCTCCAGATCTGTCCCCGTCTTCGTCTGCCTCTACTTCTGCTACTTCCCCTGCATCGACTCCATGGTTGACGACGAAGCCGCAAAGAAGAAGCCCTCAACCGATGCCGAGGCCTCCGCCGCCGCCACCATGTTGGCCTGGCCAACCGTAGGGTATGACTCGTTCATCCCCTATTTGCCCGTTCATGTGCTTGCCGTATATATGTTGTTCATAGACGTTTCAGTTCTATGTAATGTACGTGCTCACATGCTTAGGTATCGGTATGAGATGCATACCGTATTTGCCATCTTTACTGTTTACTCGTGAATTAGATTAGTCAAGAAAGTGCTAATATTTCCAACAAACGCCCCCCCCCCGCAGTCATAACAGTAACGACACATATGGTGAGACTGGAGAATAATCCGAAGGTTGTAAACCGATGGACATTTCCCCTTCCCACACGGTCGTAACGGTCGATGCATCATAACAGTTGTGACTGGAGTGAAAATCGTGTGTACGACCTCTCGTTGCACGCAGCTGTCCGGTTCCCGTACTCGGCTATGTATGGGTGTGTGAAAGTGCAATCATGCCCTTAATCATACTTTGATGTTGATGAAAACATGTATGTTGGGACTAATCATGTTTATCAAGTATATCTCAGGATTATGTCTCAAAGGCCGTGTGTGGATCATGACTAGGGACAAATGCATATAACTCAAGATTGGAGATACAAGACATTAGCCTTGTCTTTGTTTACGGGTTGTTCTTGAGTATAGGGATCCCGCACTATTAAGAGGGGATCGTTGGATCTAGTGAAAGATTTGCTCAAACCCATAACTCCAGTTTTTCTCTCCGGTCGTCCGGTACTCTACGGACGTCTGATCCCTCTCAGCTGTCTGGACGTCCGACTCTCTTCGGTCGTCCAGTGTTTCTCTTACAGAAGGTTATTCACGGATTTTCGAACCTCTCCGGACGTTCGGCCTTCGGACGATCGGCACGTCTCGGACGTCCGGTATTTCCACCACAGAACCATATTTACGGATTTCTGGGCCTCTCCGGACGACCGACACGTCTTGGACGTCCGTGTGCTGTGTACAGATTCATGGCTTATGTGTTCCCAGCGGCCGGACGACCGATAACTGTCGGACGTCCGGACATATTTGTGCCACCGGACGTCCGGTGTTGTCCGGACGTCCGACCCCTTCTGTGCACTTAAGTGGCTCAAACGGTCACTTTTTCCACACCCACTATATATAGGTTTCTCCCTTCCATGGGATGAGGTTGACCATTCACTTTGAGCTTGCCAAGAAAACTTTTCACTCTCTCTCTCTCAATCCCCTACACCAAATCCTAGATCCCCAAGTGATTTAGGAACATTTGAGAGAAGTTCTCCAATCAAGTGATAGATCCACTCCTTCCCCTTCTTTGCACCAAAGGAATTTGTGATTTGAGCAAGTCTCGAGCTTTTCCCCATCGTTCTTATTACTCTTGGAGGTTGGAGACTCCTAGGCGGTAGGAGTCTTTTGGAGAGGAATCAACCTTTGTGATTACCCCCGGAAAAGTTTGTGAGGGTTTGGAGACCACCCCAAGGTCTACCACTAGTGGTTGAGAAACGCCTCCGTGGTGTTGTCTCAAAGGGAGAATAGGGTGAGCCTTCATGGCGTTGGTGTGCCTTCGTGGTAACATCCACCTCTCTAACGGTGACTAGCTTCCCTCCAAGGAAGTGAACATCGGCATACATCCTCGTCTCACGGAGTTGCGGTTATTCCTAACCCTAACTTTCTACTTGTGGTTACTTGTCTCTTAGCACTTACTTATATCATATTGTGCTTGCTTACTTACATGCTCGTGTTACTTGCTTAGTACTTAGTACTCACTTGCAATTGTTAGGCTCACCTTCATATTCCGCATTATTGCCTAAAATTGCTAAGTAATAATTAAAATTTGTAATTGTACCTATTCACCTCCCCTCTAGGTCCATCTCAATCCTTTCAATTGGTATCAGAGCCTCGTGCTCTATTCTTGTGGCTTAACCGCCCTAGAGCGATATGAACCCCGATAGGACTCCCCCGGTTGCAGATCCGAAGGATAAAGGCGAGGCTTCTTCTGAAGTCAAGTCCTTTACGTCTGAGGATCTAGAACGGGCCCTTGCTAAGCAAAAAGAGGAGCATGATGCTTCTCTTGAGGCCTTGGTCCAAATGAGATTAGCCACGTTGTCCACGGTGCTTGCACCACTCTCGGGTGGTGCGGCTTCGAGGCCAACTGTGCTCGCAAATCACTTGCTCAACAACCTCCTAGCAATGAACACTCCAGTGTTCCTTGGCTTTATGCAAGACCTCAGGTTGAGAAACCGATATATAATCCTCAAGGAAAACCTCCTTTACATGATGCCACTTCCGATTTTGCCTTGTGGAGAGTTCCTATGCAGGATCATCTTCGATATGGAAACGATGAGATGCTGGAGATCTTGGAGTATGGTTACCATGTGGTTGATCCAAAGAATCCTACACCAAGAGAAATTTATGACAAGAATCTCAATGACACTGCAATCATGTGTATAAGGAGAGGTATGGTTGAAAAGCAAAGGAGACCATTCATACACATCACAAGTGCGAAGGAACTATGGGAAAGTATTATAAGATCCAAGGCCGGCACCTCTACCCTTCGGAGTGCTCAATATGAAATTTCCAAGGGGCAATTGCAAAACTTTTGTATGGAGAAAGGTAAAACCCCCAATCAACTCCTTGAGTGTCTCATGACTCTCACTGCTGACATTGAGTCGTGTGAGTGTGACAAGACACAAGATGGACTCAACATGACTAAGCGATTCCTTGTGGATAAGTTGCTTCATGCTCTTGCCCCATATCACCATGAAATGGTTTGGGACATAAGACAACACCATGCCTCAAGGAAATGACTACAAATGACATCATATCTACCTTCCAACTATTTGAAGAGTCAAAGGCTAATGCCACAAAACATCTTGCCATTCTTGGTACCCCAACATCAAAGATCAATCTTGCATTGAAGGCCAAGCATGTATGTGAAGATGAGCAAAGTGAAGAAGAAGAAGAAGAAGAAATGATGATGATTAAGACGGTGATGAGATTGAATCCGATGAGGGCCGTTCATATGAAGAAATGGCTCTCTTTGTCAAGAAGTTTAGCGCGGGAAAATTCAAGGGAAGATTTCAAAAGAAGAAAGTAAGAAAATGCTACAACTGTGAAGAAACCAACCACTTCTCCAACGAGTGCCCTTATGAGAAGAGAGAGGATAAACCAAGGTTTCCCAAGAACTTTCCAAAGAAGAAGTTGCCAAATCTTTTGAACTCCAAGCTCAAGAAGAGAGATGGGAAAGCAATGGTTGCTCAAGAAGAATCCGATCCGGATGATGTTAGTGGTGTTGCCGGAGTTTCTCAAGACCCTCAAAACACTTTGAGGTTAGTGAACAAGAGTGGTGATGTGGTCACCTACAACTACATGAAAGACTACAAGGGCAACGCTCACAAGTGCCTAATGGCAAAGGCCGTGGTAGAAGATGGAGAGGACCAAAGCTCTCCTGACAAGGTTAAGGTAACCCCACGATCAAATCCCCCTCTTTTCACTACTTCTATTCCTAATGATGAGTATCTTGATGCTGAGGATAGTTATGAGGATGATGATCTAGATGATCCTATTCTTGCTAAACTTAATAAGTTCATGTGCTCCCTCAAAGGAAAGAAGCTCACTATGTTTCGTATGCTTATGGAGATGGTGAGTAAGCACACCATCACCATTAAGGAACTCAAAACCCTCATCATCAAGGAAAAGGAAAAAAGTGAAATCCTTGAGCGGAAAGTCCAATATGAGGAAGCACGAAATGATGAACTATGCTTAAAAATGGGTGCAAACATTGATGTTCATACTAAAGATCTTGCCTCCTTGAAAAAGGCTATTGAATCTTGAGAAGAGTTGATGAATGATAAAAGTAAGCTTGTGAAGTATCATGCTTCTCTCTCTAAGGATTGTGAGCTTCTATCCATGTCCCTCAAGACTAAGGAAGAAGAGCTCACCCTTCTTACAAAGAGTTTTGAGATGCTCAAACTTACTTATCTTGAAACTCTAGCCAAGGCTTACTCTTCTCCTATTATCAATGTTGATGCCTGTACTACTAACTCTAGTAGTGATCTAGCATCTATTCTTGATGAAAATCGCTTCCTCAAGGCTCAAATCGAGAAAGGTCTCATGACATGTGCTCAAGGGGAAAAGAACCTTAATGAGATTTTGAGCCAACACAGTGAGGTGTTTGCCAAAGAGGGACTCGGGTTTGACCCAAGCACAAGCAAGAAGAAGACATCCTCTCAAAAGTGCACAACCCCTCTAAAGGAAACATTTGTGCGAGAAGGGCACAAGGAGAAAGGTAAGGTTGTTAGTGGGAAGGCCACAAGGGGCATGCCCACTCTCAACAAGCCAAAAGAGTTCATGCCTCCATCCTATGTTCTTCGTAAGACCAAGGATGGAGAAGTTTATGCAAAATTTGTTGGTCCTCGAAATGCATTCCGATTCTATGCTATTTGGGTCCCTAAGACCCTTGCGACTAACTTGAGAGGTCCCATTGCAAAATGGGTGCCTCTAACCAAGTCATAATTGTGTGTAGGTTGCCTCTCCGGTGGAGTAAAATGGGTGATTGATAGTGGATGTACCAATCATATGACCGGAGATAGCAAATTGCTCTACGATTTCATGGAAGCTATTCAACCATTCATGAGTATTATGTTTGGTGGAGGTTCAAAAGGGCAGGTACTCGGGTTGGGCAAGGTGGCTATCACAAATGACATGTCTCTTGCAAATGTCATGCTTGTCCAATCCCTTAAATACCATTTGCTTTCTATTCGCCAATTGGCTTCTGTTGGTTATGATACACTTTTTGGACTAACGGATGTGAAAGTCTTTAAGAGAGATACTCTTGAAGTGGCCTTTGTTGGAGAGTTGGATGGCAACCTTTACACGGTTGATTTCTCGAAAGAGAGCACATTCCATGCAACTTGTCTACTGGCCAAGGCTGACAAGGGGTGGCTTTGGCATCGCTGGCTAGCCCATGTCGGCATGAGAAATCTTAAAGATCTCTTAAAAGGAAATCACATCCTTGGACTAACCAATGTCTCTTTTGAGAAAGATCGTGTGTGTAGTGCATGCATAGCCGGGAAGCAACATCAATCAAAGCACCCACCCAAGAACATTGTGTCTACTTCAAGGCATCTGGAGCTTCTTCATGTGGATCATTTTGGGCCTCCTTCATGGGATAGTCTTGGTGGGAAAAAGTATGGACTTGTCATTGTTGATGATTACTCAAGATATACATGGGTGTTTTTCCTCAAGTCCAAGGATGAGACGAAGATCACCTTCATTGATTTTGCCAAACAAGCACAACGCAAGTTTGACAAAGAAATCTTGGCAATAAGAAGTGACAATGGATCTGAGTTCAAGAACTATACCTTGGAAGAATTCCTTAGTGATGAAGGGATTGAGCATCAATATTCAGCTCCATACACTCCTCCGCAAAATGATGTAGCCGAAAGGAAGAACCGCACAATTGTGGAGATGGCAAGGTCCATATTGGATGAATACAAGTCACCACATAGTTTCTGGCCCAAAGCTGTCAACACTGCATGCCATGCATCAAATCGGCTCTTTCTCCGCACTATATTGGAAAAGACTCCATATGAGCTCCTAACTGGGAACAAGCCAAATGTCAAGTACTTTCGTGTATTTGGGTGCAAATGTTTCATCCTCAACAAAAGATAACGGTTAGGAAAATTTCAATCCAAAATGATTGAGGGCATATTTGTTGGCTATGGATCAAACTCTCACGCCTATAGAGTCTACAACAAATCCAATGGATGTGTTGTAGAAACTTGTGACGTTGTGTTTGATGAATTTAATGGCTCCCATGGGGAGCAAGTTGATCTAAGTGATGTAGGTGAAGAAGATCCCTCTCAAGATATTTTGACCATGGGCGTTGGTGCACTTCTTCCAATGGAACAAGAACCTCATGATGATGAAGAAGAAGATGGAAGTTTCACTCATCATCAAACTACTTCAACACCCCTACCACCACAAACTCCTATTGTTCAACCGATTCCCTTAGTTCAAGTACAAGAAGATGATCAAGTTTCTATTCATGATAATCTTCAAGAACAAGATCATCGTCAAGGGCAAGAACAAGAAAGTCCAATCATTGATGATGAACCTCAACAAATGCAATATGAACAAGAAGATCTTCCACCACACGTTAATGATCCATATGCTGAGGACGTGGATGACGGACATGAAGTTGAACCTCGAGAAACCCTAACCTCCATCATGCCTCGAGTCGCCGGTCGTGTTGACGTTGACAAAATTCTCACCGGCATATCGGAAGGTAGAGTCACTTGTAAACATTTGACAAACTTTTGTGCTCACTTCTCATTTGTGTCTAGTGTTGAGCCCCTCAAGGTACAAGATGCATTGATGGACAACGATTGGCTCGTTGCTATGCAAGATGAGTTGAACAGTTTTGAACGCAACCAAGTGTGGTCATTAGTCAATAGGCCACCTACCGAGCATAATGTCATTGGAACAAAATGGATTTTCAAGAACAAGCAAGATGAGAATGGTGTAATCATCTGTAATAAGGCAAGTTTAGTGGCACAAGGGTACTCACAAGTTGAAGGTTTGGACTTTGGTGAGACCTTTGCCCCCGTTGCCCGTCTTGAATCCATTCACATCTTACTTGCTTATGCCGCTTTCAATGGTTTTACTTTACATAAAATGGATGTGAAGAGTGCTTTCCTTAATGGTCCTCTACAAGAAGAAGTATATGTGTCACAACCACCTGGGTTTGTTGATCCCGATCACAAAGACTATGTGTACAAACTTCATAAGGCTTTGTATAGCCTCAAACAAGCACCTCATGCTGGTATGATCATTTTAAGAAGTTTTTACTCGATGATGGCTTTGTGAAAGGGGTGATCGATCCCACTCTTTTTAGTAAGAAGGACAAGGGTGATTTGATCTTATGCCAAATCTATGTAGATGATATCATTTTTGGTTCTCCTAACATTCATTTGTGCAAGAAGTTTGTGGCTTCAATGACCAAGAATTTTGAAATGTCACTCAATGCGGATTTGATGTTCTTTCTCGGATTTCAAATTCAACAATTTCAAGAAGGAATTTTCTTGTCTCAAGCAAAATACCTCAAGGATATCCTAGAGAAGTTTGGCATGTTTGATGCTAGTCCATGCAAGACACCCATGCCAACCAAAATTGCACTCACTGAAGACACAATTGTTATTCCTTTCGACCCATCTATTTACCGCTCTATGATTGGTTCATTGCTTTACCTTTGTGCATCTAGACCAGACATCATGTCCAGTGTATGCATGTGTGCTCGATTTCAAGCTTCCCCTAGGGAAAGCCATCATAATGCGGTTAAGCATATTCTTAGATACCTTGTTCACACCCCAAAGTTGGGTTTATGGTACCCCAAGGATGCTAAGTTCGATCCCATTGGGTACACGGATGCGGATTGGGCTGGAGACAAAGTGGATCATAAGTCCACCTCTGGCGCATGTCAGTTTTCTTGGACGCTCCTTGGTAAGTTGGTCCTCGAAGAAAGAAAATTGTATTGCCCTCTCTACCGCAGAAGCTGAATACATTGCAACCACCAGTTGTGCAACTCAATTACTGTGGATGAGACAAACCTTGAAGGATTACGGTATCACTTATAGACATGTGCCTCCCCTATGTGATAATGAAAGTGCCATCAATATTGTTGAGAACCCCAAGGATCATACCCGCACTGAGCACATTGATATTAGGTATCACTTCTTGAGAGATCATGTGGAAAATGATGATATTCGCATTGATCATGTTGGTACAGATTTGCAACTAGCAGATATTTTCACCAAACCATTGGATGAAGCAAGGTTTTGTCGACTTAGGCATGAACTTGGTATCTTGGAGCTTGACAATATTATGTGAAATCTAGTACCCATTCATGCATGAAATTAATGTCTTGTCTTGATGTAGGCATATATTTAGGGGAAGACACTCAACTCATGAGTATCCTCACCCTATGAAATGCATAAAAAGAACAAACACTCTCAAAGCTACCATGACATCTAACTATGTGCTTTCCATGATGCAGTAGTGATTATGCACTCAAAGTTCCAATCTTTTCGTGCCATGTCACGTATACTCATACATGGTGGCAGTAGCCACCACTCTCATCATTAGAACAATATATGAGCGGTATATGTTTTATTATTGTTGGCATAGGATACTCGTTGCTTAATAGAAATTCTTACTACATACGGTAATCATCATCTCCTCATCATGATTAGTAGCACAAATAGTTGCACCCTACTCCTCTCAAAAATTCTTATATGCTTCCGGACGTCCGTTATGTACCGGACGTCCGTAAAATACTCTCTGGTATCTTTTCCTGGCCCAAGCGCCGGATGTCCGTGGATTCCCGGTCGTCCGGACGTTTCTCCGACACCGGATGTCCGTCACACTCTGGTTGTTCGTAAAAAGCTTTCTGTTGACTTCAGCCCGGTCATCCGGCCTATTTGGACGTCCGTTCATTTTTTCCCTGGCCCATGCACCGGACGTCCGGACGATTTCTCATGCACCTATATATAGAGCGGGGTGGGTTTTCGGGTCAGTTAGCCTAATCCATTCGCCCCCTCTCCCCTGTTCCCCACCACCGCCGCCCCTGTCTCGCGGCTCCTCGCCGCGGCTGCACGCCGTCCGAGCCCCTCGCCGTGGCTGCTCACCGCTCGGGGCCCTCGTGTTGGGGAACGTAGTAATTTCAAAAAAAAATTTCCTACGCACACGCAAGATCATGGTGATGTATAGCAACGAGAAGGGAGAGTGTTGTCTACGTACCCTCGAGACCGGGCGAAGCGATCACAACGTAGAGGAAGTAGTCGACGTTCTCCTCGCGATCCGACCGATCCCGCGCCATTACTCGGCGCCCGAGTTCTTGACACACGACAGCTCGATGACGCCCCTCGACTCCGATCCAGCCGAGTGTCGAGGGAGAGTTCCACAAGACGACGGCGTGGTGACGATCTTGATGTTCTATCGCGCAGAAGCTTCGCTTAAGCTTCGCGACGATATGACCGAGGTGGAATATGGTGGAGGGGACACCGACACGGCTAAGGAACGATCCGTAGATCAAACTTGTGTGTCTATGGGGTGCCCCTGCCCCGTATATAAAGGAGCAAGGGAGGAGGAGGCCGGCCTAGGTTTGGCGCGCCAGGGGAGTCCTACTCCCACCGGAGTAGGATTCCCTTTCCTAGTCCAACTAGGAGTCCTTCCATGTAGGGGAGTAGGAGAGAAGGAAAGGGAAGAGAGAAGGAGAAGGAAGGAAGGCGCCTTCCCTAGTCCATTCGGACTAGAGCAAGGGAGGCGCGCCACCTTTTGGCCCTTTCTCTCCTTTTCCCGTATGGCCCAATGAGGCCCAATACGAATTCCGTAACTCTCCCACTCGAAAAATACCCAATGACTCGGAACCTTTCCGAACTCGAATATAGTCGTCCAATATATCGATCTTTACGTCTCGACCATTTCGAGACTCCTCGTCATGTCCCCGATCTCATCCGGGACTCAACTCCTTCAGTACATCAAAACTCATAAACTCATAATATAACTCATCATCGAAACCTTAAGCGCATGCGGACCCTACGGTTCGAGAACAATGTAGACATGACCGAGACACGTCTCCGTCAATAACCAATAGCGGACCTGGATGCCCATATTGGTTCCTACATAATCTACGAAGATCTTTATCGGTCGACCGCATAACAACATACGTTGTTCCTTTGTCATCGGTATGTTACTTGCCCGAGATTCGATCGTCGGTATCCAATACCTAGTTCAATCTCATTACCGGCAAGTCTCTTTACTCGTTCCGTAATACATCATCTCACAGCTAACTCATTAGTTGTAATGCTTGCAAGGCTTAAGTGATGTGTATTACCGAGAGGGCCCAGAGATACCTCTCCGACAATCGGAGTGACAAAACCTAATCTCGAAATACACCAACCCAACATCTGCCTTTGGAGACACCTGTAGTACTCCTTTATAATCACCCAGTTACGTTGTGACGTTTGGTAGCACCCAAAGTGTTCCTCCGGTAAACGGGAGTTGCATAATCTCATAGTTATAGGAACATGTATATGTCATGGATAAAAGCAGTAGCAACATACTAAAACGATCGTGTGCTAAGCTAATGGAATGTGTCATGTCAATTAGATCATTCAACTAATGATGTGACCTTGTTAATCAAATAACAACTCTTTGTTCATGGTTAGGAAACATAACCATCTTTGATTAACAAGCTAGTCAAGTAGAGGCATACTAGTGACACTCTGTTTGTCTATATATTCACACATGTATTATGTTTCCGGTTAATACAATTCTAGCATGAATAATAAACATTTATCATGATATGAGGAAATATATATAATAACTTTATTATTGCCTCTAGGGCATATTTCCTTCAGTCTCCCACTTGCACTAGAGTCAATAATCTAGATCACATCACCATGTAATTAACATCGATAGTTCACATCATCATGTGATTAACACCCATAGTTCACATCGCCATGTGACCAACACCCAAAGGGTTTACTAGATTCAGTAATCTAGTTCACATCGCTATGTGATTAACACCCAAAGAGTACTAAGGTGTGATCATGTTTTGCTTGTGAGAGAGTCTTTAGTCAACGGGTCTTTCACATTTAGATCCGTTATGTATTTTGCAATTTTTCTATGTCTACAATGCTCTGCACGAAGCTACTCTAGCTAATTGCTCCCACTTTCAATATGTATCTAGATCGAGACTTAGAGTCATCCAGATCAGTGTCAAAACTTGCATCGACGTAACCCTTTACGACGAACCTTTTGTCACTTCCATAATCGAGAAACATATCCTTATTCCACTAAGGATAATTTTGACCGCTGTCCAGTGATCTACTCCTAGATCACTATTGTACTCCCTTGCGAAACTCAGTGCAGGGTATACAATAGATCTGGTACACAAGATGGCATACTTTATAGAAACTATGGCTAAGGCATAGTGAATGACTTTCATTCTCTTTCTATCTTCTGCTGTGGTCGGGTTTTGAGTCTTACTCAATTTCACACCTTGTAACATAGGCAAGAACTCTTTCTTTGACTGTTTCATTTTGAACTACTTCAAAATCTTGTCAAGGTATGTACTCATTGAAAAAACTTATCAAGCATCTTGATCTATCTCTATAGATCTTGATGCTCAATATGTAAGTAGCTTTACCGAGGTCTTTCTTTGAAAAACTCCTTTCAAACACTTCTTTATGCTTTGCGAATAATTCTACATTATTTCCGATCTACAATATGTCATTCACATATACTTATCGAAATGCAGTAGTGCTCCCACTCACTTTTTAGTAAATACAGCTTCACCGTAAGTCTCAGATAAAACTATATGCTTTGATCAACTCATCAAAGCGTATATTCCAACTCCGAGATGCTTGCACCAGTCCATAGATGGATCGCTGGAGCTTGCACACTTTGTTAGCTCCCTTTGGATCGATAAAACCTTCTGGTTGCATCATATACAACTCTTCCTCCTAAAACCCATTCAGAATGCAGTTTTACATCCATTTGCAAAATTTCATAAATTGTGGCAATTGCTAACATGATTCGGA
The DNA here is from genome assembly GCA_021437245.1 of Aegilops speltoides. Classification (NCBI taxonomy): domain Eukaryota; kingdom Viridiplantae; phylum Streptophyta; class Magnoliopsida; order Poales; family Poaceae; genus Aegilops; species Aegilops speltoides. The sequence continues at coordinate 470,601,380 of CM038147.1, read as the reverse complement.
CAGACTTAAGCATCGCTACAGCTTGAGAAAATCTCATTGTAGTCAACACCTTGAACTTGTCAAAACCTTTTGCATAAGTCGAGCTTTGTAGATAGTAACACTACTATCAGCGTCCGTCTTCCTCTTGAAGATCCATTTATTTTCTATGGCTTGCCGATCATCGGCAACGCCACCAAAGTCCACACTTTGTTCTCATACATGGATCTCATCTCGATTTCATGGCCTCAAGCCATTTCATGAATCTGGGCTCATCATCGCTTCCTCATAGTTCGTAGGTTCATCATGGTCTAGTTACATGACTTCCGAACAGGATTACCGTACCACTCTGGTGCGGATCTCACTCTGGTTTACCTACGAGATTCGGTAGTAACTTGATCTGAAGTTACATGATCATCATCATTAGCTTCCTCACTAATTGGTGTAGTAGTCACAGGAACAGATTTCTGTGATGAACTACTTTCCAATAAGGGAGAAGGTACAATTACCTCATCAAGTTCTACTTTCCTCCCACTCACTTCTTTCGAGAGAAACTCCTTCTCTAGAAAGGATCCATTTATTAGCAACGAATGTTTTTCCTTCGGATCTGTGATAGAAGGTGTACCCAACAATTTCCTTTGGGTATTCTATGAAGACGCACTTCTCCGATTTGGGTTTGAGCTTATCAGGATGAAACTTTTTCACATAAGCATCTCAGCCCCAAACTTTTAAGAAACGACAACTTTGGTTTCTTGCTAAACCATAGTTCATATAGTGTCGTCTCAACGGATTTAGATGGTGCCCTATTTAACGTGAATGCAGCTGTCTCTAATGCATGATCCCAAAACGATATTGGTAAATCGGTAAGAAACATCATAGATTGTACTATATCCAATAAAGTACGGTTATGACGTTCGGACACACCATTATGATGTGGTGTTCCAGGTGGCATGAATTTGTGAAACTATTCCACATTGTTTTAATTGAAGACCAAACTCGTAACTCAAATATTTGTCTCCGCGATCAGATCGTAGAAATCTTATTTTCTTGTCACTATGATTTTTCCACTTCACTCTGAAATTCTTTGAACCTTTCAACTACTTCAGACTTATGTTTCATCATGTAGATATAACCATATCTGCTCAAATCATCTGTGAAGGTCAGAAAATAACGATACCCACCGCGAGCCTTAACACTCATTGGATCGCATACATCGGTATGTATTATTTCCAATAAGTCAGTTGCTCGCTCCATCGTTCGGAGAACGGAGTCTTAGTCATCTTGCCCATGAGGCATGGTTCGCAAGCATCAAGTGATTCATAATCAAGTGATTCCAAAATCCCATCAAGATGGAGTTTCTTCATGCGCTTTACACCAATATGACCTAAACGGCAGTGCCACAAGTAAGTTGCACTATCATTATTAACTTTGCATCTTTTGGTTTCAATATTATGAATATGTGTATCACTAAGATCGAGATCCAATGAACCATTTTCATTAGGCGTGTAACCATATAAGGTTTTATTCATGTAAATGAACAACAGTTTATTCTCTTACTTAAATGAATAACCGCTTTTGCAATAAACACGATCAAATCATATTCATGCTCAACGCAAACACCAAGTAACATTTATTTAGGTTCAACACTAATCCCGAAAGTATAGGGAGTGTGCGATGATGATCATATCAATCTTGAAACTATTTTCAACACACATCATCACTTCACCCTTAACTAGTTTCTTTTTATTCGCAACTCCGCTTTGAGTTACTACTCTTAGCAACCGAACCAGTACCAAATACCGAGGGGTTGCTATAAACACTAGTAAAGCACACATCAAACACCAGATATCAAATATACCCTTTTTCACTTTGCCATCCTTCTTATCCACCAAATATTTAGGGCAGTTCCGCTTCCAAAGGACCATTTCCTTTGCAATGTAAGCACTCGGTTTTAGGCTTTGGTTCAGCTTTGGGCTTCTTCGTGGGAGTGACAACTTGCTTGTCAATCTACTTGAAGTTCCCTTTCTTTCCTTTGCCCTTTTCTTGAAACTAGTGATCTTGTCAACCATCAACACTTGATGCTCTTTCTTGATTTCTACCTTCGTCGATTTCAACATCACGAAGAGCCCGGGAATCATTTTCGTCATCCCTTGCATACTATAGTTCATCACTAAGTTCTACTAACTTGGTGATGGTGACTAGAGAATTCATCAATCACTATCTTATCTCGAAGATTAACTCCCACTTGATTCAAGTGATTGAAGTACCTGCATAATCTGAGCACATGCTCACTAGTTGAGCAATTCTCCTCCATCTTTTAGCTATAGAACTTGTTGGAGACTTCATGTCTCTCAACTCGGTATTTGCTTGAAATATTAACTTCAATTCTCGAACATCTCATATGGTCCATGATGTTCAAAACATCTTTGAAGTCCCGATTCTAAGCCATAAAGCATGGTGCACAAAACTATCAAGTAGTCATCATATTGAGCTAGCCAAACGCTCATAACGTGCGCATCCGCTCCTGCAATAGGTCTGTCACCTAGCGGTGCATTAAGGACATAATTCTTACAGGCAAGAATGAGGATAAACCTCGATCACGGATCAAATCCGCATCATTGCTACTAACATTTTTCAACACAATTTTCTCTAGGAACATATCAAAATAAACATATGAAAGCAACAACGCAAGCTATTGATCTTACAACATAATTTGCAAAATACTACCAGACTAAGTTCATGATAAATTTAAGTTCAATTAATCATATTACTTAAGAACTCCCACTTAGATAGACATCTCTAGTCATCTAAGTGATCACGTGACCCAAATCAACTAAACCATAACCGATCATCACGTGAGATGGAGTAGTTTTCAATGGTGAACATCTTATGTTGATCATATCTACTATATGATTCACGCCGACCTTTCGGTCTCCGTGTTCCGAGGCCATATCTGCATATGCTAGGCTCGTCAAGTTTAACTCGAGTATTCTGCGTGTGCAAAACTGGCTTGCACCCGTTGTAGATGGACGAGAGCTTATCACACCCGATCATCACGTGGTGTCCGGGCACGATTTAACTTTGGCAACGGTGCATACTCGGGAGAACACTTCTTGATAATTTAGTGAGAGATCATCTTATAATGCTACCGTCAATCAAAGCAAGATAAGATGCATAAAAGATAAACATCACATGCAAATCAATATAAGTGATATGATATGGTCATCATCATCTTGTGCTTCGTGATCTCCATCTCTGCAGCACCATCATGATCACCATCGTCACCGCGCGACACCTTGATCTCCATCGTAGCATCGTTGTCATCTCGCCAATCTTATGCTTCTACGACTATCGCTACCGCTTAGTGATAAAGTAAAGCATTACAGGGCGATTGCATTTCATACAATAAAGCGACAACCATATGGCTCCAGCCAGTTGCCGATAACTTCGGTTACAAAACATGATCATCTCATACAATAAAATATAGCATCACGTCTTGACCATATCACATCACAACATGCCCTGCAAAAACAAGTTAGACGTCCTCTACTTTGTTGTTGCAAATTTTACGTGGCTGCTACGGGCTTAAGCAAGAACCAATCTCACCTACGCATCAAAACCACAACGATACTTCGTCAAATAGACTCCGTTTTAACCTTCACAAGGACCGGGCGTAGCCACACTCGATTCAAATAAAGTGAGAGAGACAGACACCCACCAGTCACCTTTAAGCAACGAGTGCTCGTAGCGGTGAAACCAGTCTCGCGTAAGCGTACGCGTAATGTCGGTCCGGGCCGCTTCATCTCACAATACCGCTGAACCAAAGTATGACATGCTGGTAGGTAGTATGACTTGTATCGCCCACAACTCACTTGTGTTCTACTCGTGCAAAACATCAAACCATAAAACCTAGGCTCGGATGCCACTGTTGGGGAACGTAGTAATTTCAAAAAAATTTCCTACGCACACGCAAGATCATGGTGATGTATAGCAACGAGAGGGGAGAGTGTTGTCTACGTACCCTCGTAGACCCGAAGCGGAAGCGATCACAACGTAGAGGAAGTAGTCGTACGTTCTCCTCGCGATCCGACCGATCCCGGCGCCGTTGCTCGGCGCCGTTACTCGCGCCCGAGTTCTTGACACACGACAGCTCGATGACGCCCCTCAGACTCGATCCAGCCGAGTGTCGAGGGAGAGTTCCACAAGACGACGGCGTGGTGACGATCTTGATGTTCTATCGGCGCAGAAGCTTCGCCTAAGCTTCATGACGATATGACCGAGGTGGAATATGGTGGAGGGGGCACCGCTGCGGCTAAGCAACGATCCGTAGATCAAACTTGTGTGTCTATGGGGTGCCCCTGCCCCATATAAAGGAGAAAGGGAGGAGGAGGCCGGCCTAGGTTTACGCCCAGGGGAGTCCTACTCCCACCGGAGTTGGATTCCCTTTCCTAGTCCAACTAGGAGTCCTTCCATGTAGGGGAGTAGGAGAAGGAAAGGGAAGAGAGAAGGAGAAGGAAGGAAGGGCGCCCCTTCCCTAGTCCAATTCGGACTAGAGCAAGGGAGGCGCGCCACCTTTTGGCCCTTTCTCTCCTTTTCCCGTATGGCCCAATGAGGCCCAATACGAATTCCCGTAACTCTCCCAGATCGAAAAATACCGAATGACTCGAACCTTTCCGAACTCCGAATATAGTCGTCCAATATATCGATCTTTACGCCTCGACCATTTCGAGACTCCTCGTCATGTCCCCGATCTCATCCGGGACTCGAACTCCTTCGGTACATCAAAACTCATAAACTCATAATATAACCGCCATCAAACCTTAAGCGTGAGGACCCTACGGTTCGAGAACAATGTAGACATGACCGAGACACGCCTCCGGTCAATAACCAATAGCGGGACCTGGATGCCCATATTGGTTCCATATATTCTACGAAGATCTTTATCGGTCGACCGCATAACAACATACGTTGTTCCTTTGTCATCGGTATGTTACTTGCCCGAGATTCGATCGTCGGTATCCAATACCTAGTTCAATCTCATTACCGCAAGTCTCTTTACTCGTTCCGTAATACATCATCTCACAGCTAACTCATTAGTTGTAATGCTTGCAAGGCTTAAGTGATGTGTATTACCGAGAGGGCCCAGAGATACCTCTCCGACAATCGGGTGACAAAACCTAATCTCGAAATACACCAACCCAACATCTGCCTTTGGAGACACCTGTAGTACTCCTTTATAATCACCCGATTCGTTGTGACGCTTTGGTAGCACCAAAGTGTTCCTCCGTAAACGGAGTTGCATAATCTCATAGTTATAGGAACATGTATATGTCATGGATAAAAGCAGTAGCAACATACTAAAACGATCGTGTGCTAAGCTAATGGAATGTGTCATGTCAATCAGATCATTCAACTAATGATGTGACCTTGTTAATCAAATAACAACTCTTTGTTCATGGTTAGGAAACATAACCATCTTTGATTAACAAGCTAGTCAAGTAGAGGCATACTAGTGACACTCTGTTTGTCTATATATTCACACATGTATTATGTTTCCGGTTAATACAATTCTAGCATGAATAATAAACATTTATCATGATATGAGGAAATATATATAATAACTTTATTATTGCCTCTAGGGCATATTTCCTTCACCTCGCAGTTGCCACGCCACTCGTCGTGGCCGCTCGGGTCGCCCCTGTCCCCGCTCGAGCTCCTCGCCGACGTCACGCCACTCGCCGTGGTCACTCGACCCGCTGACTGATTAGCTCCGGTCGCCGTCTCCCTCCGTGTTCTTCACTCCAAGGTAGCACCCATCTCTTCTTCTCTCATCCATCGATTCGTTGATCTGGTGGTGGGTTGTTGATTTGGGTTTCCCTCCTCTTCTAGGTCGGAATGGTGAAGACCAAGAGCACTCACTACTAGATATTTCATTATAACCGAGGGTCCAATCACCGTCGGATATTTTTGATCACCGTCAACTATTACTAAAACCGACGGTACACCGTCGGCCATCTCCCATCGGCCTTGCTCCGTCGGCCGTTACAGTAATGGTCGACGGTACAGTCGGGTAATATTGTCACCTACGGTAGTAAGCCGACGGTGAGCCGTCGGGCATGTTATTGTGACCAGCTGGCTCATCTTAGCCCGACGACATTTATAGCCGACGGTTCCTCGTCGGACATTTACTCTCCGACGGTTATTGCTTCCCGACGGTTTTCAAAATAGTCGACGGTACATTTGTCCCGCTGGACTTATTTATGACCGTGAGGAGAACCAAACCGTCAGCTCATTAGATGGTCGATAGTGTATACGGCCTTTCACGAAACCTGTTAGCCGAGGGTGAGCGAACACCGCCAGGAAACCTGTTAGTCGAGAGTGAGCAAACACCGTCAATTTATAAATTCACCAACAGTCTGAAGTCCCCATTGGCATTCACTATAACCGAGACATATTTTCCACCATAGGTCATTACTCACCCCTCGTATATTTCTTTCACCAAGGGGTGTTTCATTCCATCTCATACACAAGCACAAGGTATTGAGTTGCATCCAAATTGCATTAACCATAATTATCAAATATCGAATGCAGAACAAAATAGTAACTGAGATAGGCCACATTTTGCATAAGATAAATTGTCCACTAAGACAAATTTGTCCATAAGATAATAAAGTGTTTCAAATATCTAACACAACTACATTTTGACATGACTTGAAGATCATTAGATTTTATAGCCAATCATCACCATCGCCATCGCCACCGCCATAGCCATAGCCATAGTCATCCTCATCTCCATAGTCATCATATTCCCCATCGCCATAGTGATCATAGTGCTCATCATCATACAGATCACCCTCGCCATAGTTACCATATCCCCCATTGCCATAGTAGTCGTCCTCATCATCATTTCCATGACTCGTACTGCCTCCAGTCCTGCTTCCCATTCCCTAAGTAATGACAAGTCGCCGTGCTTGCAGGAGGCAGGGTCGAACTGGACGCGGCGACGAGGTAGCTCCGGGGCCGCCAGTAGCTCCGAGGTCGCCAGTCCTCGCCGTCTTCTCCGCCAGTGCGGGCTCTCCCCACCCAACCCCCGCTTCCCCATCCAGCTCATGACGACACGGGAACCTGCTGCTGCTGCCTGCCGCTTGACTTTGGGGTTAAATCTGAGACGAGAGTGGAGGACGGTGGCAAGTCAGGTGACACATCTAGGCGGCGACCGGCGTTGAGAGAGAGGTGAATGTGAGACACAGGACTGAGGGGATAATAAGCGGCGGGGCTGGTCAACGGCGCTTCGAGAAGGTCTAGTATAGATAATATCTGAGGAGGCATATGTCACAACTTGTCTGATGTCCACCTGGTATAGCACGCTAGGCAAGCCTGTTTGGTCTTGGGCTCGAACAGTACGGTGCACTTAATTTTTGCACATGCGTTATTAATTAATTATTATTACGTATGAAATCTTATAGGAGTACAATAACTTTTATTTTTTGGGCCATTTGTTTTTTTTAAATCCTATTTTTATTCTTAGATTTCTCACAGTTCGTTTGGCACATACATGATTCCTTTTTTCTTGACATGGCACATACACGATTCTTGGTATGATCATAATACGTTTTTTGCGAAAAATGGCCATAATACCTTGGATGGTCCATTGGTGTGTTGTATTTGGTTCCACCGTGCACCGGTTTTTTTGCATGGTAATACGTGTCTGATTCATATCATAAAGATCAAATTACAAGCTACATAATGATCAACATGACAAAACTGAAAAGATAGCAAAACATCTCTGAGCTAGACAACACTCCGTCACTTGCCCCCAGCACGACCACAGCAGCCACCGAAGAGAAGAACAACGGATCACCTCCTCACCCAAGCTCGACGCGGCTCCATCGCTGATATGCAGCTTTGTGGAGGCTCACCAAAACTGAAGTCATTGTCATTGAATGAATCAGATCTGGGCAACACCCCCGGACACGCTATCGAACTCAAGATCTGGCACCCCACCACGACTAAGACGCTGAAGGAGGAAACTACACTTCCCATCCATCAACCACGAACCCAGCACACATTCCGTCTTCCAAATGTCATCGATGCAGTCCACAATCTACATCCGCTCCTGGACTACGTACCTCCCAAGCTCCGTGCCGATGTTGGGCCGGCAGACGCCGGCCCGAGGACACATGTACACCACGAGGATGCCGCCGCCACACAGGCTGGTTTTCAAAACCACCCCCAACCATAGGGCCGATTGACTTGTAGGGGAAGATCTGAAGAATCTTTATTCAGCGCCGTCATTGCCGCCGCCGAAGCCAAGACGATGAGCAACCTAAAAACAAAGCTACTTTAGCCTAAAACTATTCCACACACGCACACACACACACACACACACACACACACACACACACACACAGATCCGGCGACCCCCCTAGCACCAACGATCGAGGTCGTCGGCGGAGGGGAGCCGCCGAAGGACGGCGACGATCGAAGGAACTCTCCTTGGGAGAGACGCTGGCGAGATAGCCCTTTTTCTTCCCGAGGAAGAAAGAATGACCACCGCTTAATGGTTGATTTGTTGTGTTTGTGGTGTCTCATAAGGATTGTAATGTGAGAATCATATATATATATATATATATATATATATATATATATATATATATATATAATGACTCTTTTTTTAGTTTTGAAATATGGAACTCGGGCTTGTAAGTCACGATAGTACTAGTACTTCATGACCAGCCATACGCGTTTACTAAGGACCTAAAATGGTGATGAAAAATATGAACGGGTTCATATTGTACGAACATAGCCTCACCGATGCAGGGGACGGCAGCACTTTGAAATGGTAAGGCCTCTGTGGCTCCATGTGGTAGACTCTTTGTAGAAAGGGTGATACGTCCCTTTTACTTTCTTGGTTGGGAGGAAAAAGAATGGTCGCACTGCATCGGACAAAAAGGATCATGTGTACGTATAGTATCGTATGCATAGCATTCCACTTTCTTAATTTTAAAATACAACACTCATCCTCGTTATAATTCAAGATGTAATTAATACTTCACGACACATTTGCATTTAATTAATAATATACATGAAGGTCAGGGTCCTTCTAGACAAAGTTGCATTTATTAGAAAAACTAAAGATACGTACAAGGCAAAAGTTACAGAAGTACATGACCAAGAAATTATCAAACTAGGACTTTAATTAGTAAGTGAAATTTTTTTAAACATCATATTTGTATTATCATGTACCAATTTTTTAAGCATCCTATATATTAATTGTGAAAAAGAACATAATGCACTCGCTTACAATAGCAATGCTAGATGTTAGTTCTTGGAATCTTCTTATACTGAATTATCTGGAATATAACATCGGTCATTCTACATATGTTGTCCATTGAAACATATCATCGAGAGGGAAAGTCAAACGCCGGTTATCACTATACACCATCGGGTATTTTCTCAAATAACCAAGAGGCACATATCTACCGCCGGCCATGTCCTCTCATAGGTGAGAGTTTTGTTTTCACCTTCGGCTATTAAATTTCACCGTCGGGCATTACATGTAATCCCCGTGGGTGTGGCAAAAACCATCGGGCATTACATGTAATCCCCGAGGGTGTACCAAAAACCGTCGGGCATTACAATTAACCATCGGGCATTACATGTAATCCCCGTGGGTGTAGGGAAACCCGTCGGGCATTACGTGTAATCCCCGTGGGTGTAGGGAAACCCGTCGGGCATTACATGTAATCCCCGTGGGTGTACGAAAAACCGTCGGGCTTTACGATGAACCGTCGGGCATTAAGTTGGATATCTGAGGGGTGAATTTTCACCGTCGGGCATTCTAGTATACCGTCGGGTATTCGTGGTAATACTCGTGAGTCGACAGTAACCGTCGGCCATTATAACTACCATCGGCTATTACTGTAATACCCGACGGTCCGTCGGCTATTAGATTTCACCGTCGGAAATATGGGGATTTCTAGTAGTGACTGCTCGCAAGGACCCCCCCATCTGGGTCCTCTCGTCCCTCCCATCGCGGTGATTCTGACGATTCCCAAGAACGGATTCGTCCTAGGAAGCGTGTTCCTCCTCCTCGCCGGTCTCCAAGCGACGACTCATCGGAGGGCTCTGACTATGAAGATGAGCTGGCTCATATGGAGCGAGGAGAGCCTGTCCCCATTCGCACCACTGCTCCCAAGCCAGGGACTCGGTGGCCCACCTTCTAGCCTCCTCCTCCTCCGGTCCAACCTCACGGTGATGCTCGTCATATCTCACTTGAACCTCCTTTACCACACGGCCGTCACGTTAAGCGATTCAACCTGGTTCCCATTGCCTCCTATCTTAAGTTGCGTCGTGATGTTGATAAATTTACGATTGCTCGTGACTCTAGGGACCCTCGTTTTCGCACTAATGTCCAAGCTGACATTTTTACCACTATCATCATTCCTAAGGGTCTTTCTCTGCATCTGTGCATTGATTTAGATCATATTCGTACTCATCCAGAAAAATATTCCGGGGCTATTGAGCTCATTGAGTCCTCCAATCTTGCTGCCCCATTTTCATTTCAACATGGCTTTAACCAAGCCCCTATTCATCAATTTTATGCCACATGTTTCTTCGGTCCAAATAGCACTGTTACTTGGATGACCTCCGACACAAAGCTCTTGACTTCCTACTCTCAATTTGTTACTGCCCTTGGTTTTCCCGACACCGTGTTCAAAATTCACAATGATGACCGCGACCATAGACCCAAGGGCCCTAATGCATGTGCTGATCTTATCAAACCCATACCCCAACTGACTGATGATGAGAAACATAAGGGTTTTAACAAAGTTTCCATTTGGCGTGCTCCTTTCTTCATTATCTATCAATGTGTGATTCGCACCATTTATCCTAAGATGGGTGACAAGGGGTCCTGCAGTAGCTACTGCATCGATCTCATGCATTGCCTCTATGCAGCTCGGAAAGGGAAGATCAATGTGCCTCATTTTCTATGGCATGAGATTCGCCTCGCTTCATTTCGGCACAAGCGGGCCTTTCCTCATGCTCCCTTTCTTCAGGCTTTCATCGAGAGTGTGGCTTCGTTTCCTATTGCCCGCACTCATTTGCATGAGCGATGGGTCATTCCCCCACACATGGCTGATAACTATGTTCCCAAGGACTCTTCCTCTTCTGTCATCCGCGTCGCACTGATGCTAGCATCCCTTGTTCTGCTCCCTCTGGATCTGCACCCTTTGGTCGCATTGCTCGCTTTTGGGGGAGGCCCACTCTGCCTTGATGAAGGCTGTTTTGTTTAACTGCTCCCAAAATCACGCTGTTGTCATGCGCCTTATCGCCTCCAAGAATGCTCTGAAGACTCGTCTGAGAGACTCCGGAGTGTTCGATGTGAGTGATGATGACTGTTTTCCTGATGAGCCATCTTCTGATTTTGGTTTTCCCTTGGGTCCTGAGTGGGATGACTTCTTTGACGAGGCTGGTGGCAGTGGTGCACACGATAATGATGATGATGATGATGCTCTCTGATGCTGTTATGACCCCCCTTTTGGGTATTTGATGCCAAGGGGGAGTAGGCACTATGCATACTATGATATTAGCTTGTAATCGAACTCATTGCTATGTTGTTGATTAGCTTGTATCGAACTCATGGTATGAGATTGTAGAAACTTATGTTCTATGCTATGAGTGATGAACCTATATGGAGCTTATTGTCTTGATTATCTTGTGTATGAGATTTGGTTGTGTCGGTATCATATTGAGGGGGAGCTCTCTCCTTGCTTAATCTTTGTTTACTGAGCTCCACAACAAATCCTTTCGATTTTTATTTTTATGTGTGTGCATATATGTTGTCATCAACTACCAAAATGGGGGAGATTGAAAGTGCAACCATGCCCTTAATCATATTTTGATGTTGATGACAACATGTATGTTGGGACTAATCATGTTTATCAAGTATATCTCAGGATTATGTCTCAAAGGCCGTGTGTGGATCATGACTAGGGACAAATGCATATAACTCAATATTGGAGATACAAGACATTAGCCTTGGCTTTGTTTACGGTTTGTTCTTGAGTATAGGGATCCCGCACTATTAAGAGGGGATCGTTGGATCTAGTGAAAGATTTGCTCAAACCCACAACTCCAGTTTTTCTCTCCGATCATCCAGTACTCTACGGACGTCCGATCCCTCTCAGCTGTCCGGACGTCCGGCTCTCTACGGTCGTCCGGTGTTTCTCTTACAGAACGTTATTCCAGGATTTCCGAACCTCTCCGGACGTCCGGCCTCCGGACGTCCGGCACGTCTCGGACGTCCGGTATTTCCACCACAGAACCATATTTACGGGTTTCTGGGCCTCTCTGGACGTCCGGGCTCCGGACGACCGACACGTCTCGGACGTCCGTGCGCTGTGTACAGATTCGTGGCTTATGTGTTCCCAGCGGCCGGAGGACCGATAACTGTCGGACGTCCGGACATATTTGTGCCACCGGACATCTGGTGTTGTCCGGACGTCCGACCCCTTCTGTGCACTTAAGTGGCTCAAACGGTCACTTTTTCCACACCCACTATATATAGGCTTCTCCCTTCCACGGGATGAGGTTGACCATTCACTTTGAGCTTGCCAAGAAAACTTTTCACTCTCTCTCTCAATCCCCTACACCAAATCCTAGATCCCTAAGTGATTTAGGAACATTTGAGAGAAGTTATCCAATCAAGTGATAGATCCACTCCTTCCCCTTCTTTGCACCAAAGGGATTTGTGATTTGAGCAAGTCTTGAGCTTTTCCCCATCGTTCTTATTACTCTTGGAGGTTGGAGACTCCTAGGCGGTAGGAGTCTTTCGGAGAGGAATCAACCTTTGTGATTACCCCCGGAAAAGTTTGTGAGGGTTTGGAGACCACCCCAAGGTCTACCACTAGTGGTTGAGAAACACCTCCGTGGTGTTGTCTAAAAGGGAGAATAGGGTGAGCCTTCGTGGCGTTGGTGTGCCTTCGTGGTAACATCCACCTCTCTAACGGTGACTAGCTTCCCTCCAAGGAAGTGAACATTGGCATATATCCTCGTCTCCCGAAGTGCGGTTATTCCTAACCCTAACTTTCTACTTGTGGTTACTTGTTTCTTAGCACTTACTTATACCATATTGTGCTTGCTTACTTACATGCTCATGTTACTTGCTTAGTATTTAGTACTCACTTGCAATTGTTAGGCTCACCTTCATATTCCACATTATTGCCTAAAATTGCTAAGTAATAATTACTATTTGTAATTGTACCTATTCACCCCCCCTCTAGGTCCATCTCGATCCTTTCAGTGTGCCAGTCGCCCATCGCGGGCAAAATTTCGTGTTTTGACCCTTTTAGCAAAGGTTTTCAAGATCCGGCCCTAGTTTTTTTTGACATTTGACCCTTTTGTTACCACCAGGGACTCTGGCTGTAGGATTGTATAGCCTATCGCCGAGACCTTCGGTGGTAGGGTAGCGGTAGCCACCATCACACAAACAGCCAGGAGCTTACCTGGCGGACACCCTATACCGCCAGAGTTCTCGACGGTAGGACGTGTAGACCTACCGCCAGCACCCCTGGCGGTAGGGTGTGCAACCTACTGCAGATCATATGACACTTCTGGTTACAGAACACAGCGCCGTGGGGTGAGGCCCCCTACCGCTGGTGGCCCTAACGGTAGGATGTGTGCACCTACCGCCACATACCACGACGGTAGGGCCTGATCATAGTTCATTTTGTGCAGAGCTTGTATTTTGAAGTAGTTGTTGCTGAAGAAAGTGTGGTCTTTTCAGTGTTGTCATGATTCTCTTTTTTCACATGAAAGTACACTCATATTGACAACAACAGTTGGCATGAAGTTAACTGAATGTTCAAACTAAAATTGACAGACAAACTTATGAAAAAACTGAATTTGACAGCACATAGATTCATATTCATTGAGAACATAATTGAGCGGCACAATGCATTACAATAGAAATTGAATTTGGCATTACAAGACCACAACTGCACTGTAAAGTGCTTTGACAGATAAACTAATGGGAAGATCTTCAGACAAGTTCAGAGAGCGGACAACCATCTTCAGATGTCGTCGTATGTTAGCCATGACCGTGGAGACAGAAACGGCAGCGGGTCCACCAGTTTAGGCGGAGGTGGAATGCTGGTCGGCATCCGACCTGCCAAGCACTCCCACCTCACCTTGCCCGCTGGCGTCCCCCCCGCCCTTCCCCAGTTGATGATCTCGAACGCCAATGCACTTGGGGGCGGCATCCTGGCACTCTCCTCCGCATTGCTCTCGAAGTAGATTCTTTGCCCCAAATTGCGCAGCTCCTAGTCGGCGTGCTGCTTGGCAGCTTCAATGCACCCTTCCCGGCGAACATGGGAGATAGTTGGATCCGCCTCCATCTCTGCCTTCACACTCTTCCACTCCTTCACGCTCTGCGGCCAACACTTTATATCATCAAGGATCCGCTTTGCCCTCTCCTGCCACTGCATTGCCCTCGTCGCCTCTAGGACCTCGTCTGAAACAGATCCCACCGGCTGCAGCAGCTCGGGGAAGGCCTCGTACATGTACGGGAGCGGCATGGGGGAGGTTGAGGTTCGTCCTCAATGGGAAAATGGAGCACCTAACAACGCATGGACGGGATGTGCTGGAGAGGAGCGGGCGATGCTGGAGTCGGCGGTGTTGCACAAACCTAGGAAATATGAGTTCAATCTTTCAATAAGCATATGAAGATTTTTTTTAACATGAACATGAATTAGGGTTCATCATGTGGTCAAAAAATATATAAATATATCAAGATGCAATCACCAAGGTTCAAAATGTATCACATCATATCATATTTCTATGCTATACATCATGCATCACATCACATCAACATGCACCATCACATCTAAATAAATTCCACCAACATGTATCATATCAAAAAAATTGAGTCAAACTAAATCATTCCGGTGCTACAAAAAATATTTAAATCTAGTGAAAAAGGGGAGTGATTTGACTCAAATAATGCGACGAATCAGAAGCTATTTGACTCAAACTAATTGGAGGGATTGGAGGAGCTTATTTTTCTCGTTTCGGGGGCATCTCGATCCGCAAAAACGGTGAAGAAATGAAGAAGATCCGGGGGTGAAGGAGATGAGAGAGGGCGAGAGGAAGAAGAACTCTGTTCTTCGGGTGGCTGAATGGGGGTGGGGAGGGCGGCCCACGGCTTATAACTGCCCAAACCCTACCGCCAGGGTCCCGGCGGTAGGTCACCCTACCTACCGCCAGGACCAACGGCGGTAGGGTACGACGGAGGGGGACGGCGGCCGTTTGGGCTGCTGACGTGGATTAGTTTCCTACCGCCGAGCCCCTTGACAGTAGGCTATGTAAGCCTACCGCCGAGCCCCCTAGCGGTAGGAAAAAAGATTAGATTTCAAAAATAATAATCGAACAGGGGTCAGATCTCGTTGAAGTTCAACAAAAAGGTCAAAACACGAAATTTATCCCCCGTCGGGCACTGTCTAGCGCGTTTGAAAGCATTTGCCCGGGCCCTTTGCCTAGCCGGGCACGAGAAGTTTAAGTGCCAACAAAAGCGCGAAATGCACGACAACAAAGCGGCGAGCAACGACGCGTACCTTCGTTGATAGCAGCAATGTGGGATGTAAGGCCAACTCCACTGCGCGACCCCATTCTGTCTGGCCCCGTCCATTTGGGGTAAAAGGAACAAACGAGGCGGCCCAGCGTGCGACGGCCCGGACCCATCTTGTTCGTTTTGTGTCCGGGCCGACCCATTTCGAGCGCAAACTTGCATCGGGGTTGGGTCGCGACAGACACCAAACGAACGCGCGCCTCGTCCGCGTCGAGGCCGCGTGGCAGGCGGTCACCTACCTCCCACCCGCCCACATCAATGCGCATGGGCGGGCGGCCCCACCTGTCATCCGCACATCAAAAGGTCGTCGTCCTTCTTTAAGTGGAAACCGTGGACCGGTCGTCGTCCACACTGCCCCACGCCACCCCGCGGCCTCCTCGAAATTCGACAGCCCCAGTCCCAAACCCTAGCCAAGAACTCGCCGGCCGGCCGCCCACAGCCATGGGGCTCTGGAACTACGGCCGCAAAGGTAAGCACGACCGCGAGGCTGGATCCTCATCGGGGCGTCGCCGCGGCTCGGTGAAGAAGGAGGAGCCGGCCTCGCCATCGCCACCACGCCGGGCCCCTCGCCACCCGCGTTCTCCATCGCCCCCGCGTCCACCGGCGAGCACGACCGACACTACATCCGCGCGTCGGTGTGCCGCCGTTATTGGGAGACGAGGACGCCGCTCCCTTGGAGCGACGCCCACCTCCCCAACAACTGGCACCTGTTGGCCGACCATGTGTGCGCGCTGCGAGGAGATCGAGCGCCGCCGCCTCCTCCTCCCGGACGGCCTCTACTATGACGAGAGGTACGCCCCCGACTCGCCATTGTGGGACACTTGGTTCCGCGATGAGCACGACACGCGACGGGCGTCCTTCCTCGCCGGCACGTCGACGGGGCCACGACGGCCACGCCCAGAGCGCCGAGCGGCTGCTCCCTAGGAGCGCGGGCATAGGCGGGTTCGCGGCCTCACGCCCACGCCGTCGCCGTCGCCATCTCCATCGCCACCACCACCTCCTCGCATGACAGCGGAGGAGGAGGCCCGTCTCATGCAGTGTGTCATGGAGGACTCCATGAACACGCACGACGAGCGGCAAGGGGACGGCTTGGAGGAGGCCATGGCACTCTCTGCCGCTGGCGACGTCGCCTTCCCGGAGCTGTAGATGGCGGCCGTCACGGAGGAGAGGAGGGAGGACGCGATGGAGGAGGAGCCGCCGCTGCGTTCAGAGCCGCTGGCGGGCGGGGTGGGGCTGGTCTGCCTTCGCCCGGAGATGGCCGCCGTGGGCGTGAATCGGCGCGCCACTCCGCCGCGATCACCGGAGCGGAGGCGTCGCCACGGGAGGAGGTGGTGCAGGCACCTCCGCCGTCCAGCCCGCCCCGTCTACCACGCACCGCCGGTCCACCTGTGGACGCCGCCGGCCTACGTCGACCTCGTCAGCGACGACGACGACACCGGCGGCCACTGAGGACGGCGACGGCGACGACATCGATGGGCACGGGCAGGAGCACGCCGGCGGCGGCCGTTTTCCTTTTCCTTTTTATGTTTAATTATTAATGTCACTCGGACGTGAAACCAGGCTGTTTTGTGACCGTGACCCCCTAACTAAGTTTTATGTTTATTAAACTGCGTTTATTTACTTTTTTTTAGTCATTTTATTTATGTTTTCTATTTTTTACTCTGACACGGGCGTGATTTGGGGTGCGGCCGCGTGGTGGGCGTACGCACGACCCAACGGACAAAGCCGGACACGGGCGAATCCATCGGCACCTCCAAAGGGACAAAATCCGGCCAATCCGAACGTCCGTTTGGGGTCGTGCGGCCGAGTTGGCCTAAGGGACGAAGACTTGTCGACGGCGAGCACCGGCGTTTGATCCTTGGCGATGATGCGCCACCAGCCAACTGGAAACCACCGCGCTCCAGAAGATGGAAGTGGAGAGAAAGGGGGGATGAATAGAAGTGGGACCGGTGAAAGGAACGATGAAGCCCACGACGCGGCAAATTTAACAGATTTGACCAAATCACAGAATGAACTATATGTGAAACTATTTCACGCGGCTGACCTTTTTGTGTGACGCCCGACACGACGGCGCCACACTACAATGTGCAGCGCCTTAGAGATAGGCGCTACACGGCCAGCATCGCATCCGTATGTTCAAAAATTACTAAGATATGTCTGCGGTAGCGCCGAGAGCTAGGCGCCACACTATCTGATCTGGCCTAGCTCCCAGGCGTTGCACTAGTGCAGCCTTAGCTCGGGCGTTCACTAGTTAGTCGCGCTCGAGAGCTAGGCGCCACGGGTCAGCCGAGTGAAATAGTTTCACGGACAGTTCATTCTGTGATTTGATTTCGTGTGTAGGTCAAACCTGTTAAATTTGCCCCACGACGCGGTGTACTGTTCACCATTCTAAAACTATCACGGGTCATCGGTGCGAATCATCGGTGTCGTCCCAAAAAGGGGAGAAACCATTTAGCATCGACAGAGCACGCCCATACTTGCGTGCTGAATCCAGTGGATGTGGTGCCCCATCGCTACGGAAAGATCGGCTGGGACAGTCACAAGATAATATTCTTCTACCTATCTTTTCATTTGCGATTTGCGGCCTGATGCTTTTGGTTGGCGCCAAGGAGGTTGCCCCGTCAACATTTCGCATGTTCCGTTCCTGTCGCTCTCGGACTAACCAGCAAACGTTTTCAAAGTGCTCAATCACTGCCGCCTTGCTACCTCGCATCTGCAGCCACTCCAATTGCCAGGATGCGTCCGTCAGGACGGCTACTCTTACAAGATTACCCTAATCTCCACCCACTGCACTGCCGCCAAGTGAAGCATTGGACGAGCGAGAGGCGTACGCTCCCAGGCTCCTCTCGCACGCCATGGCCTCCGCCGCCGAGCACACGGTGCCCCTGCTCGCCCGACTTCCAGCCGAGGTCCGTCTCGTCTCCCTCGCCTCTGCTGTGGTTCAATTGCTTTCTCCCCTTTCGTCTGCATGGGATTTTAACCCATGGCATGGATGATGTCTCGCTATTAATTTCGGTGGGGATTGCCGTCGCAGGCGGCTGAGGCGTACACCACCGACGGGTCCCTTGATTTCGACGGGAACCCGGCGCTCAAGAATCGCACGGGTGGATGGCGCGCGTGCCGCGCAGTTCTCGGTAATTTATTTCTTCTTCACCTGTTGGTAATAAAATTCTTTCTCTGTGATGATTAATTTAGTTTTACTCGACCGGCTGCACCTTGGAACGACGATGTTCATGCAGGAACCGAGTTCTGCTACTGCCTGGCGTTCTACGGCATCTCGTACAATCTCGTCACCTACCTCACGACCGTCCTGGGCCAGAGCAACGTCGCCGCGGCGAGGAACGTGTCCACCTGGCAGGCCACCTGCTTCCTCTTGCCCCTCGGCGGCGCCATCGTGGCCGACTCCTACTGTGGGAGGTACCGCACCATGGTCGTCTCCTGCTTCATCGGCGTCGCAGTACGTTACAATGAGTCCCTCATCTCAACTGTCTGCATCTCTATGCCATTTCCAAATGGAGCAATTAGTAGTTTTCAATCCTGGAGCACTTCAATTAATCACCACCCTGCAGTCTACATCCTGTCTCTAAATCCTGCAAGATTGTTAGAATTCGGTGTCTCTGTTCTTGGGCAGGGCATGCTCATGACAGCATTCTCGGCGTACCTCCCGCTGCTCGTCGAGAACGGCGTGTCGTTCAGAGGCCTCACCTCGTCGAACATGGTGTCGGTTCAGGAGTTCGTCTTGTTTCTCGGCCTCTACATGATTGCCGTTGGGCTGGGCGGACTCCGGCCGTGCCTCATGTCCTTCGGCGCCGACCAGTTCGACGACGGCGATCCAGCGGAGCGCGTGACCAAGGGATCCTTCTTTAACTGGTACGTGTTCAACATGAGCTGCGCGTCGCTGATATCCAGCACCGGCATCGTGTGGGTGCAGGATCATTACGGCTGGGCGCTGGGCCTGACCGTCCCGGCGGTCGTCCTGGCCGTCGGGCTTTCTTGCCTGGTCGCGGCGTCGCGGACGTACAGGTTTCAACGAACTCGCGGCAGCCCGCTCACCAGAGTGTGCCAGGTCGTGGTTGCTGCCGTGAGAAAGTCCGGCGTCGAGCTGCCGGCCGACAGCTCTCTGCTCTACGACATGCCGGAAGACGACCTCGCCATGAAGGGTGTTGAGAGGATCGAACACACCACTGATCTCCGGTCAGTTACTACAATTCTGCGAGGTTTCCTCGTAGCTGCTTGCAGCTTGCTTGGTCCAATTCACCACTCAAGATGGATCTGTTGCTTGCTTGATCAGATTCTTCGATAAGGCCGCCATTGTCGTGGCTTCTGACAAGGAGGTGGAGGCGGCGGCCGTGCCGGTGCCGCGCAGCCCGTGGAGGCTCTGCGTCGTGACGCAGGTCGAGGAGCTCAAGATTCTTGTGCGGATGCTGCCGCTCTGGGCGACCGTCGTGTTCTTCTATGCCGTGTCGGTGCAGATCTCGTCCACATTCGTCGAGCAAGGCAGGGCGATGGACGCTACCGTCGGCTCTGTGCGCGTCCCGCCTGCGTCCATGTCCACCTTCGATATAATCACCGTCATCGTCCTGGTCCCTCTCTACGACCGGGTCTTCGTTCCGGCGGCGAGAAGGCTCACCGGGAGGGAGAAGGGCATCTCGGAGCTGCAGAGGATCGGCGCCGGCCTCGCCATGCCCGTGCTCGCCATGGCCGCCGCGGCGCTTCTCGAGACGACGCGCCTCCGCACGGCGAAGGCGGCGCCCCTGGCGCCATGCTCGACGAGCGTGCTGTGGCAGGCACCGCAGTACGTGTTGGTGGGCGTAGGCGAGGTGCTCACCACCATCGGCCAGCTCGACTTCTTCTACGGCCAGGCGCCGGCCGCGATGAAGACCGTGTGCACAGCGCTCGCGCTTCTCGCGGTAGCGGCCGGCGGCTACCTGAGCTCATTCCTACTGACAGCCGTGCAGTGGGCGACGACGACCGGTGGCGCGCCGGGGTGGATCCCCGACGACCTGAACGAGGGTCATCTGGATCGCTTCTTCTGGATGATGGCCGGACTTGGTTGTCTCAATCTGATAGCGTTCGTGAGCTGCGCCACGAGGTACAAATCCAGAAAGGGTTGCTGATTTTTAAGTTGCTTCGTCCTGGGCAGAGATATTTTTGCAGCCCAGGTGCATGATGCCCAAGATAAAAGCACGGTTCATCAGCAATAGAGAAATGCCTCAAAAAAGATCCACTTTGGCTACATCTCAGTCAGCTGATTTTTCATTTTGTGGTTAGTCAATTTTCTGTTCGTTGGACCGTGCTTTGAGATATGTGCTGTTTTCAGTTTTTTCTGTTTAATTCTATTGTTGGGTTGGACTGAAAGGAATCGATTGACGCGTCGTTTTGGTCAGACGAGTCGGTACCGGGCCGATTTCTTTGTCTTGGTTGCGTCCATTTAATTCTGGGTTGCATATTTTCCTTTTTCCCTTTTTTCCCTTTATAGGTTATATTTTGTTTTTTATGGGTTTTGGCTGGGTGTAATTATATGATCAATTTTGCCAATTCCATGATTATATGATTAATTTTGCATATTACATAAAATGCAATTTTGGTGCAAAATTGTGCGTAAGTTTTTGTTATAAATTTTCTTTCTCCTTGAAGAAAATACCAACGCCACTAATTCATTCTGTTTAAAAAAATGATTATTTTGATATTGTTTTAGTCTTTACTTCATTTTCATTATACTTTAAGGTTAATACCAATGCCACTATTCATTTGTTCTTAGATTTTGTTTCTGCAAAAGTTCCATTTTTATATGATTATTCTTGGATATTACAAAGAAGCGTAATTTTTATGTATATTTCATGCAAATTTTGTCAGTGTTTATTTTAGATTCTTTTTCCCATTTTTTGTTCTTAAATGATAATACCAATGCCGCTAATTCATTCTTCTGTAGGAAATTTAATTCTTTTGTATATGGGTATTTTTGCTTCATCTTTTATTTCTGTTTTTTGTTTCTATGTGTTTTTGTTTTTTTCCTTTTTCTTTTGTTTATTGGTTACTTTTTGTTTTTGTAGGTTTTTTGGCTGAGTGTAATTATATACAAACAAATACTATATAATATGTGCCAAAATCTCATGATTATATGATTACTTTTACATATTACGACAAATTGCAATTTCGGTGCAAATTGTGCGTATTACATATGAAGTTGTGCGTAAGTTCTTTTTAATCTTCTTCTTATAGGAAATACATTATTTCAGTTACACTATGTGTAAATTATAGTAGGATGCGAAAAATGCATTATTACTCACCGTTTTGGGGTCCCAAAGCGATTTCCATAGTTGTTGAACCCCAAGGTGCGCTTAAGTGTTGGTCATCAACACTCGCAATTTTGGTCGATTCTGGCCCGTTTCGTGGACTATTATTCACTGTTTTGGGGTCCCGGTGTGATTTCCACAATTAACGAACCCTAGGGTGCGTTTCCGTGTCGGTCATCAACACTCGCGGATTTTGTCGATTCTGACCCGTTTCATGGGCTATTACTCACCGTTTTGGGGCCCCAAAGCGATTATCATAGTTGTTGAACCCCAAGGTGCGCTTACGTGTCGGTCATCAACACTAACAGTTTTGGCCGATTCTGGCCTGTTTCGTGGACTATTACTCACTCTTTGGGGTCCCGCAGTGATTTCCACGAGTAACGAACCCTGGTGTGCATTTACATATCGGTCATCAACACTCACAGTTTTGGCCGATTCTGACCCATTTCATGGACTATTACTCACTTTTTTGGAGCCCCAAAGCGATTATCATAGTTGTTGAACCCCAAGGTGCGCTTACGTGTCGGTCATCAACACTCGCAGTTTTGTCCAATTCTGGCCTGTTTCGTGGACTATTACTCACTGTTTTAGGTTCCCGGAGTGATTTCCACGAGTAACGAACTTTGGGGTGCGTTTACGTGTCGGTCATCGATAGTCACAGTTTTGGCCGACTCTGGCCCGTTTCGTGGAGTGATTTGGGGTCCTGGAGTGATTTTGGGGTCCTGTTTTGGGGTCCTAGAGTGATTTTCATGAGTAACGAACCCTGGGTGCATTTACGTGTCTGTCATCAACGCTCGCAGTTCTTTCCAATTCTGACCCGTTTCATCGAGTATTACAAACTGTTTTGGGGCCCGGAATGATTTCCATGATTAACGAACCCTGGGGTGTGTTTACGTGTCGGTCATCAACACTCGCAGTTTTTGTCGGTTCTGACCCGTTTCATGGACTATTACTCACTATTGTGGGGTCCCAAAGTGATTTCCATTCTCGTTAAACCCCAAGGTGCGCTTACGTGTCAGTAATCAACACTCACAGTTTTGGCCGATTCTGGCCCGTTTCGTGGACTATTACTCACTATTTTGGGGTCCCGGAGTGATTTCCACGAGTAACGAACCCTGGGGTTTTACGTGTCGGTCATCAACACTCGCAGTTTTACCGATTCTGACCCGTTTCATGGATCATTACTCACTGTTTTGGGGTCCCGGAGTTATTTGCATGATTAACGAACCTTGGGGTGCGTTTGCGTGTCGGTCATCAGCACTCGCGGTTTTTGTCCATTCTGACCCATTTCGTGGACTATTACTCACCATTTTGGGGTCCCAAAGTTATTTCCATTCTTGTTGAACACCAAGGTGCGCTTACGTGTCGGTCATCAACACTCACAGTTTTGGCCAATTCTGGCCCGTTTCGTGGACTATTACTCACTCTTTTGGGGTCCCGGAGAGATTTCCACGAGTAACGAACCCTGGGGTTTTACGTGTCGGTCATCAACACTCGCAGTTTTGGCCAGTTCTGACCCGCTTCATGGACTATTACTCACTGTTTTGCGGTGCCAAACTGATTTCCACGATTAACGAACCCTTGGGTGCGTTTACGTGTCGGTCATCAACACTCGCGGTTTTTGTCGGTTCTGACCCGTTTCGTGGACTATTACTCACCGTTTTGGGGACCCAAATTGATTTCCATTCTTGTTGAACCCCAAGGTGCGCTTATGTGTCGGTCATCAACACTCACAGTTTTGGCCGATTCTGGCCCGTTTCATGGACTATTACTCACTGTTTTGGGGTCCCGGAGTGATTTCCACGAGTAACGAACCTTGGGGTGTGTTTACATGTCGGTCATCAACACTCGCAGTTTTGGCCGATTCTGACCCGTTTCATGGACTATTACTCACCGTTTTGGGGTCCCAAAGCGATTTCCATAGTTGTTGAACCCCAAGGTGTGCTTACGTGTTGGTCATCAACACTCGCAGTTTTGGTCGATTCTGGCCCGTTTCGTGGACTATTACTCACTGTTTTGAGGTCCCGGAGTGATTTCCATGATTAACGAACCCTGGGATGCGTTTACGTGTCGGTCATCAACACTCGTGGTTTTTATCGACTCTGATCCGTTTCGTGGACTATTACTCACCGTTTTGGGGTCCCACAGTGATTTCCATTCTTGTTGAACCCCAAGGTGCGCTTACGTGTCGGTCATCAATACTCACTGTTTTGGGGTCCCAGAGTTATTTCCATGAGTGACGAACCCTGGGTGCGTTTACGTGTCGGTCATCAACACTCATAGTTTTGGCCGATTCTAACACGTTTCCTGGACTATTACTCACCGTTTTGGGGCCCCAAAGCGATTTCCATAGTTGTTGAACCTCAAGGTGCGCTTACGTGTCGGTCATCAACACTTGTAGTTTTCGCCGATTCTGGCCCGTTTCGTGGGCTATTACTCACTCTTTTGGGGTCTCGGGGTGATTTCCACGATTACCGAACCCTGGGGTGTGTTTACGTGTCGGTCATCAACACTCGCGGTTTTTGTCGATTCTGACCCATTTCATGGATTCTTACTCACCGCTGTGGGGTCCCAAAGTGATTTTCATTCTTGTTGAACCCCATGGTGCGCTTACGTGTCGGTCATCAACACTCACAGTTTTGGCCGATTCTGGCCCGTTTCGTGGACTATTACTCACTGTTTTGGGGTTCGGGAGTGATTTTCACGAGTAACAAACCCTGGGGTGCATTTACGTGTCGGTCATCAACACTCGCAGTTTTGGCTGATTCTGACCCGTTCGTGGACTATTACTCACCGCTTTGGGGTCCCGAGTGATTTCCACGATTAACGAACCACAGGGTGCGTTTACGTGTCGATCATCAACACTCAAAGTTTTGGCGATTCGACCCGTTTGTGGACTATTACTCATCGCTTTGGGGCCCCAAAGCGCTTTCCATTCTTGTTAAACCCCAAGGTGCGCTTACGTGTCGATCATCAACACTCACGCTTTTGGCGATTCGCCCGTTTAGTGGACTATTACTCACCGCTTTGGGGTCCCGAGTGATTTCCACGAGTAACGAACCTGGGGTTTTACGTGTCGGTCATCAACACTTTCAGCTTTTACCGATTCTGACCAGTTTCATGGAATATTACTCACTGTTTTGGGGTCCCGGAGTTATTTCCATGATTAACGAACCCTGGGGTGCGTTTACGTGTCGGTCATCAACACTCGCGGTTTTTGTCGATTCCGACCCATTTCGTGGGCTATTACTCACCGCTTTGGGGTCCCAAAGTTATTTCCATTCTTGTTGAACACCAAGGTGCGCTTACGTGTCGGTCATCAACACTCACAGTTTTGGCGGATTCTGGCCCATTTCGTGGACTATTACTCACTGTTTTGGGGTCCCGGAGTGATTTCCACGAGTAACGAACCCTGGGGTTTTACGTGTCAGTCATCAACACTCGCAGTTTTGGCCGGTTCTGACCCGCTTCATGGACTATTACTCACTGTTTTGGGGTCCCGGAGTGCTTTCCACGTTTAGCGAACCCTGGGGTGCGTTTAAGTGTCGGTCATCAACACTCGTGGTTTTTATCGACTCTGGCCCGTTTCATGGACTATTACTCACTGTTTTGGGGTCCCAAAGTGATTTCCGTTCTTGTTGAACCCCAAGGTGCGCTTACGTGTCGGTCATCAACACTCACAGTTTTGGCCGATTCTGGCCCGTTTAGTGGACTATTACTCACTGTTTTGGGGTCCCAGAGTTATTTCCACGAGTAACGAACCCTGGGTTGCGTTTACGTGTCGGTCATCAACACTCGCTGTTTTGGCTGATTCTGACCCGTTTCCTGAACTATTACTCACCGTTTTGGGGCCCCAAATTGATTTCCATAGTTGTTGAACCCCAAGGTGCGCTTACGTGTCAGTCATCAACACTCGCAGTTTTGTCCAATTCTGGCCCGTTTTGTGGACTATTACTCACTGTTTTAGGTTCCTATAGTGATTTCCACGAGTAACGAACCCTGGGGTGCATTTACGTGTCGGTTATCAATACTCACAGTTTTGACAGATTCTGACCCGTTTCGTGGACTATTAGTCACAGTTTTGGGGTCCAAAAGCGATTTCCATAATTGTTGAACCCCAAGGTGGGCGGACGTGTCGGTCATCAACACTCACAGTTTTGGCCGATTCTGGCCCGTTTCGTGGACTATTAATCACTGTTTTTGGGTCCCGGGGTGATTTCCACGAGTAACGAACCCTGGGGTGCGTTTACATGTCGGTCATCAACACTCGCAGTTTTCGCCGATTCTGACCCGTTTCGTGGACTATTACTCACCGTTTTGGGGTCCCAAAGCGATTTCCATAGTTGTTGAACCCAAAGGTGTGCTTATGTGTTGGTCATCAACACTCGCAGTTTTGGTCGATTCTGGCCCGTTTCGTGGACTATTACTCATTGTTTTGGGGTCCCCGAGTGATTTCCATGATTAACGAACCCTGGGATGCGTTTACGTGTCGGTCATCAACACTCGTGGTTTTTATCGATTCTGATCCGTTTCGTGGACTATTACTCACCGTTTTGGGGTCCCAAAGTGATTTCCATTCTTGTTGAACCCCAAGGTGCGCTTACGTGTCGGTCATCAATACTCACTGTTTTGGGGTCCCGGAGTTACTTCCATGAGTGACGAACCCTGGGTGCGTTTACGTGTCGGTCATCAACACTAGTAGTTTTTGCCGATTCTAACCCGTTTCGTGGACTATTACTCACCCTTTTGGGGCCCCAAAGCGATTTCCATAGTTGTTAAACCTCAAGGTGCGCTTACGTGTCGGTCATCAACACTTGCAGTTTTGGCCGATTCTGGCCCGTTTCGTGGGCTATTACTCACTGTTTTTGTGACGACCGGATAATTAAGCTACAGTAATCCCACGCTAATGATGCCACGTCACCACGGTCACTGTTGTTAACCTCGCGATGATTCAAACCGTTTCAAAATTCAAATTCAAATTATCACAACAATAAAAGTTTTGAAAGTTAAAACAAAAATGTTCGGAGGTGCCATTATTTGCATATGTAAATATGGTGCAATAAACACATTTTATAAAACGCCTAGATATTTTATAGTGGATGGAAACAAGAAAACAATTAAATAAAAAGAAAAGCGAGAACCTAACTAAACAAAAAACAAAAGCCTGCCCCCACTAGGCCTTGGCCGGTAGCCATCGGGCCAACCAGCCCCCCACCCGCGCCTACTAACCCCACCCCGGTCAAACCCTATCCCACCGACACCCCCACTTCCCCCACTCACTCGCCCTCCCTCTCCCCCCTCTCCTCTCGATCCCATTTGGATCGGGAGGGTCTCCGACCGACGCCGCCAAGGCCCGTCTCATTGTCGTCGTCGCCGACGCCACCTAGAGCGCCCGCCTCGGCCACCTCGTCGTCGACCCGTCGCCACTTTGCCATCCTCCTCCTCATCTCCTCCTCGCCAGTCGCCTCGACCCGACTCCGTCGCCCGCCTCCTCGGCTCCCATCTCCCTCTCCTCGACGGATCTGCTTCGCGCCGAGGACGCCGTCCCCATCGCCGAGCATGCCGCCATCAAGCCCTCCCGAGCACGCTTGTTGCCGCGCCTCTGAGGCCCGTGGCGCGCCCTCGATCCCGTTCGCCCCGTCTCTTTGTCTTTCCCGCACCACGCTGGTCACGTCGCTGCGACACCGCGCCTCGTTCACTCCCGAGCACGTGCCGCCCGCTTCCTACCTTGTTCTTGCTTGCTCCTGGCCGACCGTGCGCGTTCCCAACAGGCGCCCATCGCGTCGCCATGCCCCGAGCCAGCCTCGCACCACGCCCACGCACGGACGGTCGTGCTTCGCCCACCGCCACAGCCGTGCGTCTGACTGTCGCGCCCGCCTTTCACCATGCGTTCCACACACCCTCCCTCTCATTCAAGCTTTGCTGCGGATGCGAAGGCCGCCGCTGCTCACCTCATTGTACCACTGCCCCCTACTCTCGCCCGCCTCAAGGCGTGGGCCCGAACGAATGGATGCTGGGCACCCGTTGCGCCCATTCGCCCAGTGCCCGCTAGGCTCCCCTAGAGCCTATGACATATGGGCCCCAGCCCCCTGAACATTTTAAAATAAAAATGAAAATAATGAATTAATAAAATTTATAATTAATTAATTAATTAGCGAATTAATTAAGTAAATTAATCCTATTTAATTAATCTGATTAACTTGTTAGTTTAATTAAATAGTAATTAGATTAGTTAAACCCTAATTAGAATAAATAGGGTATGACACGCGGGACCCACTGGTCAGGTTGACCAGTCAACCCTGTTGACTGCTGACATCAGCATGACATCATGCTGATGTCATAAATACATTTTCTAATTAAATTAAATAATTAAATAAATTCCAGAAATTATTAAAAATCTTTAGAAAATCATATCTTTTAATCCGTAACTCGGATTAAATTATTTTCAACATGAAAGTTGCTCAGAACGACGAGACGAACCCGGAAACGCAGCCCGTTCGTCCGCCACGCATCCCTAACCTATCGAACTCGCAACTTTCCCCTCGGCTCCTCTCGCTCGAAACGCTAAACACCGGAATACTTTCCTGATGTTTCTTTCACGCCGGTATCACCTACTACCGCGTTAGGGCACAATCAACACCGCGTATTGCCATGTTACGCTTTGTGATACTTTGATTGCTCATTATTTATTATGTTCCCCCTCATTTCTTCTTTTGGTGACCCCGAGGCTCACCGACGACCCCAGGCTCGACTACGGTGTTGACGACCCTCCTTGTCGAGCAACCAGGCAAGCCCCCTTGATCACCAGATATCGCCTATTCTTCTCTATACCGCTTGCATTAGAGTAGTGTAGCATGTTACCGTTTGGTTACTCCTATTACATTGCATAGCTTTGTCATTGTTGCTACATCATTGATACCTTACCCGCAATCCTAAATGCTTAGTATAGGATGCTAGTTTATCATCATTGGCCCTACACTCTTGACATCGCCTTGCTATACTATCGGGCCGTGATCACTTGGGAGGTGATCACGGTATATACTATACATACATACATACTATACTGAGATGGTGACTAAAGTCGGGTCACTCATTGAGTACCCGCAAGTGATTACGATGAGGGGCCGAAAGGACAGTGGCTCCATCCCGGTAGAGGTGGGCACAGGTTCCCGACGGCCCCGATTTGTTACTTTGTGGCGGAGCGACAGGCAGGTTGAGACCACCTAGGAGACAGGTGGGCTGGCCTGATCGGCGTCATGGATACTTAACACGCTTAACGAGATCCGGGTATTTGATCCGAGTCGGCCATTTGGTTTATACGCACTAACCATCTACGTGGGAGTAGTTATGGGTATCCCGGCGTCGTGGTATCACCGAAGCCTTCTTGACGTCGGATCGAGTGGCGCTACGGATTGGAACGTAAGCTCGCACTTGTATTAAGGGGCTAGTTACGCTTCGGCCGCGTTAGAACGTGCAGGGTGTGCTAAGGCGATGGGCCTGCACTGTGTGCGCTTAGGTTTAGACCGGCGTCTTGACCGCTCTGTTGTGCCTAGGTGGGGCTGCGGCGTGTTGATCTTCCGAGGCGGGCATGACCGAGAAAGTGTGTCCGGCCAAATGGGATCGGCGTGTTGGGTTATGTGGTGCACCCTGCAGTGAAGTTAATCTATTCAATAGCCGTGATCTTCTAGCAATGGACGACTTGGAGTTGTACCTTGACCTTATGACAACTAGAACCGAATACTTAATAAAACACACCCTTCCAAGTGCGGATACAACCCGGTGATCGCTCTCTAACAGGCGACGAGGAGAGGATCGCGGGTAGGATTATGCTATGCGATGCTACTGGAGATGCTACTTGGAGATGCTACTTGGAGATGCTACTTAGCGGTGCTACTTGAAGGACTTCATTCTACTCTCTTCTACATGTTTGAAGACGGAGGCTGCCAGAGCGTAGTCTTCGACGTGATTAGCTATCCCCTCTTATTCGGCATTCGTAGTTCACCCCACCGATATGGCCCTTTACACATATACACATGCATATGTAGTGTAGATCCTTGCTTGCAGTACTTTGGATGAGTAATCACGGTTGCTTTCTCCCCCTTTCCCCCTTTCCTTTCTTTACGGTTGTCGCAACCAGATCTTGGAGCCAGAGCGAGACGCCACCGTCGATGGCGACTACTACACTGGAGGTGCCTACTACTACGTGCAGCCCGCCGGCGACTTACGGAGTAGTAGTTTAGGAGGATCCCAGCGGGAGGCTGCGCCTCTTCGATCTGTATCCCGTTTGTGCTAGCCTTCTTAAGGCAAACTTGTTTAACTTATGTCTGTACTCAGATATTGTTGCTTCCGCTGACTCGTCTATGATCGAGCACTTGTATTCGAGCCCTCGAGGCCCCTGGCTTGTATTATGATGCTTCTATGACTTATTTATGTTTTAGAGTTGTGTTGTGATATCTTCCCGTGAGTCCCTGATCTTGATCGTACACATTTGCGTGCATGATTAGTGTACGATTGAATCGGGGGCGTCACAGTTTTGGGGTCCCGGGGTGATTTCCACGTTACCGAACCCTCGGGTGTGTTTACATGTCGGTCATCAACACTCGCGGTTTTTGTCGATTTTGACCCGTTTCATGGATTCTTACTCACCGCTTTGGGGTCCCAAAGTGATTTTCATTCTTGTTGAACCCCATGATGCGCTTACGTGTCGGTCATCAACACTCACAGTTTTGGCCGATTCTGGCCCGTTTCGTGGACTATTATTCACTGTTTTGGGGTTCGGGAGTGATTTTCACGAGTAACAAACCCTGGGGTGCATTTACGTCTCGGTCATCAACACTCGCAGTTTTGGCTGATTCTGACCCGTTTCGTGGACTATTACTCACCGTTTTGGGGTCCCAGAGTGATTTCCACGATTAACGAACCCTGGGGTGCGTTTACGTGTCGGTCATCAACACTCAAAGTTTTGGCTGATTCTGACCCGTTTTGTGGACTATTACTCATCGTTTTGGGGCCCCAAAGCGATTTCCATTCTTGTTAAACCCCAAGGTGCGCTTACGTGTCAGTCATCAACACTCACAGTTTGGCCGATTCTGGCCCGTTTCGTGGACTATTACTCACTGTTTTGGGGTCCCGGAGTGATTTCCACGAGTAACGAACCCAGGGGTTTTACGTGTCGGTCATCAACACTCACAGTTTTATCGATTCTGACCCGTTTCATCGATTATTACTCACTGTTTTGGGGTCCCAGAGTTATTTCCATGATTAACGAACCCTAGGGTGCGTTTACGTGTCGGTCATCAACACTCACGGTTTTTGTCGATTCTGACCCATTTCGTGGGCTATTACTCACCGTTTTGGGGTCCCAAAGTTATTTCCATTCTTGTTAAACACCAAGGTGCGCTTATGTGTCGGTCATCAACACTCACAGTTTTGGCCGATTCTGGCCCATTTCGTGGACTATTACTCACTGTTTTGGGGTCCCGGATTGATTTCCACGAGTAACGAACCCTGGGGTTTTACGTGTCCGTCATCAACACTCGCAGTTTTGGCCGGTTCTGACCCGCTTCATGGACTATTAGTCACTGTTTTGGGGTCCCGGAGTGATTTCCACGATTAACGAACCCTGGGGTGCGTTTAAGTGTCGGTCATCAACACTCGTGGTTTTTATCGATTCTAGCCCGTTTCGTGGACTATTACTCACTATTTTGGGGTCCCAAAGTGATTTCCATTCTTGTTGAACCCCAAGGTGCGCTTACGTGTCGGTCATCAACACTCACAGTTTTGGCCGATTCTAGCCCGTTTAGTGGACTATTACTCACTGTTTTGGGGTCCCGGAGTTATTTGCACGAGTAACGAACCCTGGGTTGCGTTTACGTGTCGGTCATCAACACTTTCAGCTTTTAGCGATTCTCACCCGCTTTCTTGGACTATTACTCACCGCTTTGGGGCCCCAAATTGATTTCCATAGTTGTTGAACCCCAAGGTGCGCTTTACGTGTCGATCATCAACACTCGCAGCTTTTGTCCAATTCGGCCCGCTTAGTGGACTATTACTCACCGCTTTAGGTTCCCGAGTGATTTCCACGAGTAACGAACCACAGGGTGCATTTACGTGTCGGTTATCAATACTCACAGTTTTGACCGATTCTCGACCCGCTTAGTGGACTATTAGTCACAGCTTTGGGGTCCCAAAGCGATTTCCATAATTGTTGAACCCCAAGTCATGGCGTACTGTCGGTCATCAACACTCACAGTTTTGGCCGATTCTGGCCCGTTTCGTGGAGTAATAATCACTGTTTTGGCTCCCGGGGTGATTTCCACGAGTAACGAACCCTGGGGTGCGTTTACATGTCGGTCATCAACACACGCAGTTTTGGCCGATTCTGACCCGTTTCGTGGACTATTACTCACCGTTTTGGGGTCCCAAAGCGATTTCCATAGTTGTTGAACCCCAAGGTGTGCTTACGTGGTGGTCATCAACACTCGCAGTTTTGGTCGATTCTGGCCCGTTTCGTGGACTATTACTCACTGTTTTGGTGTCCCGGAGTGATTTCCATGATTAACGAACCCTGGGATGCGTTTACGTGTCGGTCATCAACACTCGTGGTTTTTATCGATTCTGATCCGTTTCGTGGACTATTACTCACCGTTTTGGGGTCCCAAAGTGATTTCATTCTTGTTGAACCCCAATGTGCGCTTACGTGTCGGTCATCAATACTCACTGTTTTGGGGTCCCGGAGTTATTTCCATGAGTGACGAACCCTGGGTGCGTTTACATGTCGGTCATCAACACTGCAGTTTTGGCGATTCTAACCCGTTTCGTGGACTATTACTCAACGTTTTGGGGCCCCAAAGCGATTTCCATAGTTGTTGAACCTCAAGGTGCGCTTACGTGTCAGTCATGAACACTTGCAGTTTTGGCCGATTCTAGCCCGTTTCGTGGGCTATTACTCACTGTTTTGGGGTCCCGGGGTGATTTCCACGATTACCGAACCCTGGGGTGTGTTTACGTGTCGGTCATCAACACTCGCGGTTTTTGTCGATTCTTACTGACCCGTTTCATGGATTCTTACTCACCGCTTTGGGGTCCCAAAGTGATTTTCATTCTTGTTGAACCCCATGGTGCGCTTACGTGTCGGTCATCAACACTCACAGTTTTGGCCAATTCGCCCGCTTAGTGGATTATTACTCACCGTTTTGGTGTTCCGGAGTGATTTTCACGAGTAACAAACCCTGGGGTGCATTTACGTGTCGGTCATCAACACTCGCAGATTTTGGCTGATTCTGACCCGTTTCATGGACTATTACTCACCGTTTTGGGGTCCCAGAGTGATTTCCACGATTAGCGAACCACAGGGTGCGCGTTTACGTGTCGGTCATCAACACTCAAAGTTTTGGCGATTCTCACCCGCTTTGTGGACTATTACTCATCGCTTTGGGGCCCCAAAGCGATTTCCATTCTTGTTAAACCCCAAGGTGTGCTTACGTGTCGGTCATCAACACTCACGCTTTGGCGATTCTCGCCCGTTTGTGGACTATTACTCACTGTTTTGGGATCCCGGAGTGATTTCCACGAGTAACGAACCCAGGGGTTTTACGTGTCGGTCATCAACACTCACAGTTTTGGCCGATTCTGGCCCGTTTCGTGGACTATTATTCACTGTTTTGGGGTTCGGGAGTGATTTTCACGAGTAACAAACCCTGGGGTGCATTTACGTCTCGGTCATCAACACTCGCAGTTTTGGCTGATTCTGACCCGTTTCGTGGACTATTACTCACCGTTTTGGGGTCCCAGAGTGATTTCCACGATTAACGAACCCTGGGGTGCGTTTACGTGTCGGTCATCAACACTCAAAGTTTTGGCTGATTCTGACCCGTTTTGTGGACTATTACTCATCGCTTTGGGGCCCCAAAGCGATTTCCATTCTAGTTAAACCCCAAGGTGCGCTTACGTGTCGATCATCAACACTCACGGTTTGGCGATTCTCGCCCGCTTGTGGACTATTACTCACCGCTTTGGGGTCCCGAGTGATTTCCACGAGTAACGAACCCAGGGGTTTTACGTGTCGGTCATCAACACTCACAGTTTTACCGATTCTGACCCGTTTCATCGATTATTACTCACTGTTTTGGGGTCCCAGAGTTATTTCCATGATTAACGAACCCTAGGGTGCGTTTACGTGTCGGTCATCAACACTCACGGTTTTTGTCGATTCTGACCCATTTCGTGGGCTATTACTCACCGTTTTGGGGACCCAAAGTTATTTCCATTCTTGTTGAACACCAAGGTGCGCTTATGTGTCGGTCATCAACACTCACAGTTTTGGCCGATTCTGGCCCATTTCGTGGACTATTACTCACTGTTTTGGGGTCCCGGATTGATTTCCACGAGTAACGAACCCTGGGGTTTTACGTGTCTGTCATCAACACTCGCAGTTTTGGCCGGTTCTGACCCGCTTCATGGACTATTAGTCACCGCTTTTGGGGTCCCGGGTGATTTCCACGATTAACGAACCACGGGTGCGTTTAAGTGTCGGCCATCAACACTGTGGTTTTATCGATTCTAGCCCGCTTTAGTGGACTATTACTCACTATTTTGGGGTCCCAAAGTGATTTCCATTCTTGTTGAACCCCAAGGTGCGCTTACGTGTCGGTCATCAACACTCACAGCTTTGGCGATTCTAGCCCGCTTAGTGGACTATTACTCACTGTTTTGGGGTCCCGAGTTATTTGCACGAGTAACGAACCACGGGTTGCGCTTTACGTGTTGGTCATCAACACTTTCAGCTTTTAGCCGATTCTCGACCCGCTTCGGACTATTACTCACCGCTTTGGGGCCCCAAATTGATTTCCATAGTTGTTGAACCCCAAGGTGCGCTTACGTGTCAGTCATCAACACTCGCAGTTTTTGTCCAATTCGGCCCCGTTCGTGGACTATTACTCACTGTTTTAGGTTCCCAGAGTGATTTCCACGAGTAACGAACCCTGGGGTGCATTTACGTGTCGGTTATCAATACTCACAGTTTTGACCGATTCTGACCCGTTTCGTGGACTATTAGTCACAGTTTTGGGGTCCCAAAGCGATTTCCATAATTGTTGAACCCCAAGCTGGGCGTACCTGTCGGTCATCAACACTCACAGTTTTGGCCGATTCTGGCCCGTTTCGTGGAGTAATAATCACTGTTTTGGCTCCCGGGGTGATTTCCACGAGTAACGAACCCTGGGGTGCGTTTACATGTCGGTCATCAACACACGCAGTTTTGGCCGATTCTGACCCGTTTCGTGGACTATTACTCACCGTTTTGGGGTCCCAAAGCGATTTCCATAGTTGTTGAACCCCAAGGTGTGCTTACGTGGTGGTCATCAACACTCGCAGTTTTGGTCGATTCTGGCCCGTTTCGTGGACTATTACTCACTGTTTTGGTGTCCCGGAGTGATTTCCATGATTAACGAACCCTGGGGTGCGTTTACGTGTCGGTCATCAACACTCGTGGTTTTTATCGATTCGATCCGCTTTAGTGGACTATTACTCACCGTTTTGGGGTCCCAAAGTGATTTCATTCTTGTTGAACCCCAATGTGCGCTTACGTGTCGGTCATCAATACTCACTGTTTTGGGGTCCCGGAGTTATTTCCATGAGTGACGAACCCTGGGTGCCTTTACATGTCGGTCATCAACACTCGCAGTTTTGGCCGATTCTAACCCGTTTCGTGGACTATTACTCAACGTTTTGGGGCCCCAAAGCGATTTCCATAGTTGTTGAACCTCAAGGTGCGCTTACGTGTCAGTCATGAACACTTGCAGTTTTGGCCGATTCTAGCCCGTTTCGTGGGCTATTACTCACTGTTTTGGGGTCCCGGGGTGATTTCCACGATTACCGAACCCTGGGGTGTGTTTACGTGTCGGTCATCAACACTCGCGGTTTTTGTCGATTCTTACTGACCCGTTTCATGGATTCTTACTCACCGCTTTGGGGTCCCAAAGTGATTTTCATTCTTGTTGAACCCCATGGTGCGCTTACGTGTCGGTCATCAACACTCACAGTTTTGGCCAATTCTGGCCCGTTTCGTGGATTATTACTCACTGTTTTGGTGTTCGGGAGTGATTTTCACGAGTAACAAACCCTGGGGTGCATTTACGTGTCGGTCATCAACACTCGCAGTTTTGGCTGATTCTGACCCGTTTCATGGACTATTACTCACCGTTTTGGGGTCCCAGAGTGATTTCCACGATTAGCGAACCCTGGGGTGCGTTTACGTGTCGGTCATCAACACTCAAAGTTTTGGCCGATTCTGACCCGTTTTGTGGACTATTACTCATCGTTTTGGGGCCCCAAAGCGATTTCCATTCTTGTTAAACCCCAAGGTGTGCTTACGTGTCAGTCATCAACACTCACAGTTTGGCCGATTCTGGCCCGTTTTGTGGACTATTACTCACTGTTTTGGGATCCCGGAGTGATTTCCACGAGTAACGAACCCAGGGGTTTTACGTGTCGGTCATCAACACTCGCAGTTTTACCGATTCTCGACCCGCTTCATGGATTATTACTCACCGCTTTGGGGTCCCGAGTTATTTCCATGATTAACGAACCCTAGGGTGCGTTTACGTGTCGGTCATCAACACTCACGGTTTTTGTCGATTCTGACCCATTTCGTGGGCTATTACTCACCGTTTTGGGGTCCCAAAGTTATTTCCATTCTTGTTGAACACCAAGGTGCGCTTATGTGTCGGTCATCAACACTCACAGTTTTGGCCGATTCTGGCCCATTTCATGGACTATTACTCACTGTTTTGGGGTCCCGGAGTGATTTCCACGAGTAACGAACCCTGGGGTTTTACGTGTCGGTCATCAACACTCGCAGTTTTGGCCGGTTCTGACCCGCTTCATGGACTATTACTCACTGTTTTGGGGTCCCGGAGTGATTTCCACGATTAACGAACCCTGGGGTGCGTTTAAGTGTCGGTCATCAACACTCGTGGTTTTTATCGATTCTAGCCCGTTTCGTGGACTATTACTCTCTATTTTGGGGTCCCAAAGTGATTTCCATTCTTGTTGAACCCCAAGGTGCGCTTACGTGTCGGTCATCAACACTCACAGTTTTGGCCGATTCTAGCCCGTTTAGTGGACTATTACTCACTGTTTTGGGGTCCCGGAGTTATTTGCACGAGTAATGAACCCTGGGTTGCGTTTACGTGTCGGTCATCAACACTCGCAGTTTTAGCCGATTCTGACCCGTTTCCTGGACTATTACTCACCGTTTTGGGGCCCCAAATTGATTTCCATAGTTGTTGAACCCCAAGGTGCGCTTACGTGTCAGTCATCAACACTCGCAGATTTTGTCCAATTCGGCCCGCTTTAGTGGACTATTACTCACTGCTTTTAGGTTCCCGAGTGATTTCCACGATAACGAACCCAGGGTGCATTTACGTGTCGGTTATCAATACTCACAGTTTTGACCGAATTCTAACCCGTTTCGTGGACTATTAGTCACGTTTTGGGGTCCCAAAGCGATTTCCATAATTGTTGAACCCCAAGGTGGGCGTACGTGTCGGTCATCAACACTCACAGTTTTGGCTGATTCTGGCCCGTTTCGTGGACTAATAATCACTGTTTTTGGCTCCCGGGGTGATTTCCACGAGTAACGAACCCTGGGGTGCGTTTACATGTCGGTCATCAACACTCGCAGTTTTGGCCGATTCTGACCCGTTTCGTGGACTATTACTCACCGTTTTGGGGTCCCAAAGCGATTTCCATAGTTGTTGAACCCCAAGGTGTGCTTACGTGGTGGTCATCAACACTCGCAGTTTTGGTCGATTCTGGCCCGTTTCGTGGACTATTACTCACTGTTTTGGTGTCCCGGAGTGATTTCCATGATTAACGAACCCTGGGATGCGTTTACGTGTCGGTCATCAACACTCGTGGTTTTTATCGATTCTGATCCGTTTCGTGGACTATTACTCACCGTTTTGGGGTCCCAAAGTGATTTCATTCTTGTTGAACCCCAATGTGCGCTTACGTGTCGGTCATCAATACTCACTGTTTTGGGGTCCCGGAGTTATTTCCATGAGTGACGAACCCTGGGTGCGTTTACATGTCGGTCATCAACACTCGCAGTTTTGGCCGATTCTAACCCGTTTCGTGGACTATTACTCAACGTTTTGGGGCCCCAAAGCGATTTCCATAGTTGTTGAACCTCAAGGTGCGCTTACGTGTCAGTCATGAACACTTGCAGTTTTGGCCGATTCTAGCCCGTTTCGTGGGCTATTACTCACTGTTTTGGGGTCCCGGGGTGATTTCCACGATTACGAACCCTGGGGTGTGTTTACGTGTCGGTCATCAACACTTTCGGTTTTTGTCGATTCTTCTTGACCCGCTTTCATGGATTCTTACTCACCGCTTTGGGGTCCCAAAGTGATTTTCATTCTTGTTGAACCCCATGGTGCGCTTACGTGTCGGTCATCAACACTCACGCTTTTGGCCAATTCTGGCCCGCTTCGTGGATTATTACTCACTTTGTTTGGTGTTCGGAGTGATTTTCACGAGTAACAAACCACAGGGTGCATTTACGTGTCGGTCATCAACACTCACAGTTTTGGCTGATTCTGACCCGTTTCATGGACTATTACTCACCGTTTTGGGGTCCCAGAGTGATTTCCACGATTAGCGAACCCTGGGGTGCGTTTACGTGTCGGTCATCAACACTCAAAGTTTTGGCCGATTCTGACCCGTTTTGTGGACTATTACTCATCGTTTTGGGGCCCCAAAGCGATTTCCATTCTTGTTAAACCCCAAGGTGTGCTTACGTGTCAGTCATCAACACTCACAGTTTGGCCGATTCTAGCCCGTTTTGTGGACTATTACTCACTGTTTTGGGATCCCGGAGTGATTTCCACGAGTAACGAACCCAGGGGTTTTACGTGTCGGTCATCAACACTCGCAGTTTTACCGATTCTGACCCGTTTCATGGATTATTACTCACTGTTTTGGGGTCCCAGAGTTATTTCCATGATTAACGAACCCTAGGGTGCGTTTACGTGTCGGTCATCAACACTCACGGTTTTTGTCGATTCTGACCCATTTCGTGGGCTATTACTCACCGTTTTGGGGTCCCAAAGTTATTTCCATTCTTGTTGAACACCAAGGTGCGCTTATGTGTCGGTCATCAACACTCACAGTTTTGGCCGATTCTGGCCCATTTCATGGACTATTACTCACTGCTTTGGGGTCCCGAGTGATTTCCACGAGTAACGAACCACGGGTTTTACGTGTCCGTCATCAACACTCGCAGATTTTGGCGGTTCGACCCGCTTCATGGACTATTACTCACTGTTTTGGGCTCCCGGAGTGATTTCCACGATTAACGAACCCTGGGGTGCGTTTAAGTGTCGGTCATCAACACTCATGGTTTTCATCGATTCTGGCCAGTTTCGTGGACTATTACTCACTATTTTGGGGTCCCAAAGTGATTTCCATTCTTGTTGAACCCCAAGGTGCGCTTACGTGTCGGTCATCAACACTCACAGTTTTGGCCGATTCTGGCCCGTTTCGTGGACTATTACTCACTGTTTTGGGGTCCCGGAGTTATTTGCACGAGTAACGAACCCTAGGTTGCGTTTACGTGTCGGTCATCAACACTCGCAGTTTTGGCCGATTCTGACCCGTTTCCTGGACTATTACTCACCGTTTTGGGGCCCCAAATTGATTTCCATAGTTGTTGAACCCCAAGGTGCGCTTACGTGTCGGTCATCAACACTCGCAGTTTTGTCCAATTCTGGCCCGTTTCGTGGACTATTACTCACTGTTTTAGGTTCCCAGAGTGATTTCCACGAGTAACGAACCACGGGTGCATTTACGTCGTCGGTATCAATACTCACAGTTTTGACCGATTCTGACCCGTTTCATGGACTATTAGTCACAGTTTTGGGGTCCCAAAGCGATTTCCATAATTGTTGAACCCCAAGCTGGGCGTACCTGTCGGTCATCAACACTCACAGTTTTGGCCGATTCTGGCCCGTTTCGTGGACTAATAATCACTGTTTTTGGCTCCCGGGGTGATTTCCACGAGTAACGAACCCTGGGGTGCGTTTACATGTCGGTCATCAACACTCGCAGTTTTGGCCGATTCTGACCCGTTTCGTGGACTATTACTCACCGTTTTGGGGTCCCAAAGCGATTTCCATAGTTGTTGAACCCCAAGGTGTGCTTACGTGGTGGTCATCAACACTCGCAGTTTTGGTCGATTCTGGCCCGTTTCGTGGACTATTACTCACTGTTTTGGGGTCCCGGAGTGATTTCCATGATTAACGAACCCTGGGATGCGTTTACGTGTCGGTCATCAACACTCGTGGTTTTATCGATTCTGATCCGTTTCGTGGACTATTACTCACCGCTTTGGGGTCCCAAAGTGATTTCATTCTTGTTGAACCCCAATGTGCGCTTTTAACTTCGTGCCATCAATACTCACTGTTTTGGGGTCCCGGAGTTATTTCCATGAGTGACGAACCCTGGGTGCGTTTACATGTCGGTCATCAACACTCGCAGTTTTGGCCGATTCTAACCCGTTTCGTGGACTATTACTCAACGTTTTGGGGCCCCAAAGCGATTTCCATAGTTGTTGAACCTCAAGGTGCGCTTACGTGTCAGTCATGAACACTTGCAGTTTTGGCCGATTCTAGCCCGTTTCGTTGGCTATTACTCACTGTTTTGGGGTCCCGGGGTGATTTCCACGATTACCGAACCCTGGGGTGTGTTTACGTGTCGGTCATCAACACTCGCGGTTTTTGTCGATTCTTACTGACCCGTTTCATGGATTCTTACTCACCGCTTTGGGGTCCCAAAGTGATTTTCATTCTTGTTGAACCCCATGGTGCGCTTACGTGTCGGTCATCAACACTCACAGTTTTGGCCAATTCTGGCCCATTTCGTGGATTATTACTCACTGTTTTGGTGTTCGGGAGTGATTTTCACGAGTAACAAACCTTGGGGTGCATTTACGTGTCGGTCATCAACACTCGCAGTTTTGGCTGATTCTGACCCGTTTCATGGACTATTACTCACCGTTTTGGGGTCCCAGAGTGATTTCCACGATTAGCGAACCCTGGGGTGTGTTTACGTGTCGGTCATCAACACTCAAAGTTTTGGCCGATTCTGACCCGTTTTGTGGACTATTACTCATCGTTTTGGGGCCCCAAAGCGATTTCCATTCTTGTTAAACCCCAAGGTGTGCTTACGTGTCGGTCATCAACACTCACAGCTTTGCGATTCTCGCCCGCTTGTGGACTATTACTCACTTTGCTTTGGGATCCCGAGTGATTTCCACGAGTAACTAACCTGGGGTTTTACGTGTCGGTCATCAACACTCGCAGTTTTACCGATTCTGACCCGTTTCATGGATTATTACTCACTGTTATGGGGTCCCAGAGTTATTTCCATGATTAACAAACCCTAGGGTGCGTTTACGTGTCGGTCATCAACACTCACGGTTTTTGTCGATTCTGACC
The DNA here is from genome assembly GCA_021437245.1 of Aegilops speltoides. Taxonomy (NCBI): domain Eukaryota; kingdom Viridiplantae; phylum Streptophyta; class Magnoliopsida; order Poales; family Poaceae; genus Aegilops; species Aegilops speltoides. Next base: position 470,559,981 of record CM038147.1, on the reverse strand, counting down.
CATTTCGTGGGCTATTACTCACCGTTTTGGGGTCCCAAAGTTATTTCCATTCTTGTTGAACACCAAGGTGCGCTTATGTGTCGGTCATCAACACTCACAGTTTTGGCCGACTCTGGCCCATTTCATGGACTATTACTCACTGTTTTGGGGTCCCGAAGTGATTTCCACGAGTAACGAACCCTGGGGTTTTACGTGTCCGTCATCAACACTCGCAGTTTTGGCCGGTTCTGACCCGCTTCATGGACTATTATTCACTGTTTTGGGGTCCCGGAGTGATTTCCACGATTAACGAACCCTGGGGTGCGTTTAAGTGTCGGTCATCAACACTCATGGTTTTTATCGATTCTGGCCCGTTTCGTGGACTATTACTCAATATTTTGGGGTCCCAAAGTGATTTCCATTCTTGTTGAACCCCAAGGTGCGCTTACGTGTCGGTCATCAACACTCACAGCTTTTGGCGATTCTCGCCCGCTTGTGGACTATTACTCACTGTTTTGGGGTCCCGGAGTTATTTGCACGAGTAACGAACCCTAGGTTGCGTTTACGTGTCGGTCATCAACACTCGCAGTTTTGGCCGATTCTGACCCGTTTCCTGGACTATTACTCACCGTTTTGGGGCCCCAAATTGATTTCCATAGTTGTTGAACCCCAAGGTGCGCTTACGTGTCAGTCATCAACACTCGCAGTTTTGTCCAATTCTGGCCCGTTTCGTGGACTATTACTCACTGTTTTAGGTTCCCAGAGTGATTTCCACGAGTAACGAACCCTGGGGTGCATTTACGTGTCGGTTATCAATACTCACAGTTTTGACCGATTCTGACCCGTTTCGTGGACTATTAGTCACAGTTTTGGGGTCCCAAAGCGATTTCCATAATTGTTGAACCCCAAGCTGGGCGTACCTGTCGGTCATCAACACTCATAGTTTTGGCCGATTCTGGCCCATTTCGTGGACTAATAATCACTGTTTTTGGCTCCCGGGGTGATTTCCACGAGTAACGAACCCTGGGGTGCGTTTACATGTCGGTCATCAACACTCGCAGTTTTGGCCGATTCTGACCCGTTTCGTGGACTATTACTCACCGTTTTGGGGTCCCAAAGCGATTTCCATAGTTGTTGAACCTAAGGTGTGCTTACGTGTTGGTCATCAACACTCGCAGGTTTTGGTCGATTCTGGCCCGTTTCGTAGACTATTACTCACTGTTTTGGGGTCCCGGAGTGATTTCCATGATTAACGAACCCTGTGATGCGTTTATGTGTCGGTCATCAACACTCGTGGTTTTTATCGATTCTGATCCGTTTCGTGGACTATTACTCACCGTTTTGGGGTCCCAAAGTGATTTCCATTCTTGTTGAACCCCAATGTGCGCTTACGTGTCGGTCATCAATACTCACTGTTTTGGGGTCCCGGAGTTATTTCCATGAGTGACGAACCCTGGGTGCGTTTACATGTCGGTCATCAACACTCGCAGTTTTGGCCGATTCTAACCCGTTTCCTGGACTATTACTCAATGTTTTGGGGCCCCAAAGCGATTTCCATAGTTGTTGAACCTCAAGGTGCGCTTACGTGTCAGTCATGAACACTTCCAGTTTTGGCGATTCTAGCCCGGTTTCGTGGGCTATTACTCACTGGTTTTGGGGTCCCGGGTGATTTCCACGATTACCGAACCCTGGGGTGTGTTTACGTGTCGGTCATCAACACTCGCGGTTTTTGTCGATTCTGACCCGTTTCATGGATTCTTAATCACTGTTTTGGGGTTCGGGAGTGATTTTCATGAGTAACAAACCCTGGGGTGCATTTACGTGTCGGTCATCAACACTCGCAGTTTTGGCTGATTCTGACACGTTTCATGGACTATTACTCACCGTTTTGGGGTCCCAAAGCGATTTCCATAGTTGTTGAACCCCAAGGTGTGCTTACGTGGTGGTCATCAACACTCGCAGTTTTGGTCGATTCTGGCCCGTTTCGTGGACTATTACTCACTGTTTTGGGGTCCCGGAGTGATTTCCATGATTAACGAACCCTGGGATGCGTTTACGTGTCGGTCATCAACACTCGTGGTTTTTATCGATTTTGATCCGTTTCGTGGACTATTACTCACCGTTTTGGGGTCCCAAAGTGATTTCATTCTTGTTGAACCCCAATGTGCGCTTACGTGTCGGTCATCAATACTCACTGTTTTGGGGTCCCGGAGTTATTTCCATGAGTGACGAACCCTGGGTGCGTTTACATGTCGGTCATCAACACTCGCAGTTTTGGCCGATTCTAACCCGTTTCGTGGACTATTACTCACCGTTTTGGGGCCCCAAAGCGATTTCCATAGTTGTTGAACCTCAAGGTGCGCTTACGTGTCTGTCATGAACACTTGCGCTTTGGCGATTCTAGCCCGCTTAGTGGACTATTACTCACTTGCTTTGGGGTCCCGGTGATTTCCACGATTACGAACCACAGGGTGTGTTTACGTGTCGGTCATCAACACTCGCGGTTTTTGTCGATTCTTCTTGACCCGCTTCATGGATTATTACTCACCGCTTTGGGGTCCCAAAGTGATTTTCATTCTTGTTGAACCCCATGGTGCGCTTTACGTGTGGTCATCAACACTCACAGCTTTTGGCCAATTCGCCCATTTCGTGGATTATTACTCACCGCTTTGGTGTTCGGGAGTGATTTTCAAGAGTAACAAACCCTGGGGTGCATTTACGTGTCGGTCATCAACACTCGCAGTTTTGGCTGATTCTGACCCGTTTCATGGACTATTACTCACCGTTTTGGGGTCCCAGAGTGATTTCCACGATTAGCGAACCCTGGGGTGCGTTTACGTGTCGGTCATCAACACTCAAAGTTTTGGCCGATTCTGACCCGTTTTGTGGACTATTACTCATCGTTTTGGGGCCCCAAAGTGATTTCCATTCTTGTTAAACCCCAAGGTGTGCTTACGTGTCAGTCATCAACACTCACAGTTTGGCCGATTCTGGCCCGTTTTGTGGACTATTACTCACTGTTTTGGGATCCCGGAGTGATTTCCACGAGTAACGAACCCAGGGGTTTTACGTGTCGGTCATCAACACTCGCAGTTTTACCGATTCTGACCCGTTTCATGGATTATTACTCACTGTTTTGGGGTCCCAGAGTTATTTCCATGATTAACAAACCCTAGGGTGCGTTTACGTGTCGGTCATCAACACTCACGGTTTTTGTCGATTCTGACCCATTTCGTGGGCTATTACTCACCGTTTTGGGGTCCCAAAGTTATTTCCATTCTTGTTGAACACCAAGGTGCGCTTATGTGTCGGTCATCAACACTCACAGTTTTGGCCGATTCTGGCCCATTTCATGGACTATTACTCACTGTTTTGGGGTCCCGAAGTGATTTCCACGAGTAACGAACCCTGGGGTTTTACGTGTCCGTCATCAACACTCGCAGTTTTGGCCGGTTCTGACCCGCTTCATGGACTATTACTCACTGTTTTGGGGTCCCGGAGTGATTTCCACGATTAACGAACCCTGGGGTGCGTTTAAGTGTCGGTCATCAACACTCATGGTTTTTATCGATTCTGGCCCGTTTCGTGGACTATTACTCAATATTTTGGGGTCCCAAAGTGATTTCCATTCTTGTTGAACCCCAAGGTGCGCTTACGTGTCGGTCATCAACACTCACAGTTTTGGCCGATTCTGGCCCGTTTCGTGGACTATTACTCACTGTTTTGGGGTCCCGGAGTTATTTGCACGAGTAACGAACCCTAGGTTGCGTTTACGTGTCGGTCATCAACACTCGCAGTTTTGGCCGATTCTGAACCCGTTTCTGGACTATTACTCACCGTTTTGGGGCCCCAAATTGATTTCCATAGTTGTTGAACCCCAAGGTGCGCTTACGTGTCAGTCATCAACACTCGCAGTTTTGTCCAATTCTGGCCCGTTTCGTGGACTATTACTCACTGTTTTAGGTTCCCAGAGTGATTTCCACGAGTAACGAACCCTGGGGTGCATTTACGTGTCGGTTATCAATACTCACAGTTTTGACCGATTCTGACCCGTTTCGTGGACTATTAGTCACAGTTTTGGGGTCCCAAAGCGATTTCCATAATTGTTGAACCCCAAGCTGGGCGTACCTGTCGGTCATCAACACTCATAGTTTTGGCCGATTCTGGCCCATTTCGTGGACTAATAATCACTGTTTTTGGCTCCCGGGGTGATTTCCACGAGTAACGAACCCTGGGGTGCGTTTACATGTCGGTCATCAACACTTCGCAGCTTTTGGCGATTCTCGACCCGTTTCGTGGACTATTACTCACCGTTTTGGGGTCCCAAAGCGATTTCCATAGTTGTTGAACCCTAAGGTGTGCTTACGTGTTGGTCATCAACACTCGCAGTTTTGGTCGATTCTGGCCCGTTTCATAGACTATTACTCACTGTTTTGGGGTCCCGGAGTGATTTCCATGATTAACGAACCCTGTGATGCGTTTATGTGTCGGTCATCAACACTCGTGGTTTTTATCGATTCTGATCCGTTTCGTGGACTATTACTCACCGTTTTGGGGTCCCAAAGTGATTTCCATTCTTGTTGAACCCCAATGTGCGCTTACGTGTCGGTCATCAATACTCACTGTTTTGGGGTCCCGGAGTTATTTCCATGAGTGACGAACCCTGGGTGCGTTTACATGTCGGTCATCAACACTCGCAGTTTTGGCCGATTCTAACCCGTTTCCTGGACTATTACTCAACGTTTTGGGGCCCCAAAGCGATTTCCATAGTTGTTGAACCTCAAGGTGCGCTTACGTGTCAGTCATGAACACTTCCAGTTTTGGCCGATTCTAGCCCGTTTCGTGGGCTATTACTCACTGTTTTGGGGTCCCGGGGTGATTTCCACGATTACCGAACCCTGGGGTGTGTTTACATGTCGGTCATCAACACTCGCGGTTTTTGTCGATTCTGACCCGTTTCATGGATTATTAATCACTGTTTTGGGGTTCGGGAGTGATTTTCATGAGTAACAAACCCTGGGGTGCATTTACGTGTCGGTCATCAACACTCGCAGTTTTGGCTGATTCTGACACGTTTCGTGGACTATTACTCACCGTTTTGGGGTCCCAGAGTGATTTCCACGATTAACGAACCCTGGTGTGCGTTTACGTGTCGGTCATCAACACTCAAAGTTTTGGCCGATTCTGACCCGTTTTGTGGACTATTACTCATCGTTTTGGGGCCCCAAAGCGCTTTCCATTCTTGTTAAACCCCAAGGTGCGCTTACGTGTCAGTCATCAACACTCACAGTTTTGGCCGATTCTGGCCCGTTTCGTGGACTATTACTCACTGTTTTGGGGTCCCGGAGTGATTTCCACGAGTAACGAACCCAGGGGTTTTACGTGTCGGTCATCAACACTCGCAGTTTTACCGATTCTGACCCGTTTCATGGATTATTACTCACTGTTTTGGGGTCCCAGAGTTATTTCCATGATTAACGAACCCTGGGGTGCGTTTACGTGTCGGTCATCAACACTCGCGGTTTTTGTCGATTCTGACCCATTTCGTGGGCTATTACTCACCGTTTTGGGGTCCCAAAGTTATTTCCATTCTTGTTGAACACCAAGGTGCGCTTATGTGTCGGTCATCAACACTCACAGTTTTGGCCGATTCTGGCCCATTTCATGGACTATTACTCACTGTTTTGGGGTCCCGAGTGATTTCCACGAGTAACGAACCCTGGGGTTTTACGTGTCCGTCATCAACACTCGCAGTTTTGGCCGTTCGACCGCTTCATGGACTATTACTCACTGTTTTGGGGTCCCGGAGTGATTTCCACGATTAACGAACCCTGGGGTGCGTTTAAGTGTCGGTCATCAACACTCATGGTTTTTATCGATTCTGGCCCGTTTCGTGGACTATTACTCAATATTTTGGGGTCCCAAAGTGATTTCCATTCTTGTTGAACCCCAAGGTGCGCTTACGTGTCGGTCATCAACACTCACAGTTTTGGCCGATTCTGGCCCGTTTCGTGGACTATTACTCACTGTTTTGGGGTCCCGGAGTTATTTCCACGAGTAACGAACCCTGGGTTGCGTTTACGTGTCGGTCATCAACACTCGCAGTTTTGGCCGATTCTGACCCGTTTCCTGGACTATTACTCACCGTTTTGGGGCCCCAAATTGATTTCCATAGTTGTTGAACCCCAAGGTGCGCTTACGTGTCAGTCATCAACACTCGCAGTTTTGTCCAATTCTGGCCCGTTTCGTGGACTATTACTCACTGTTTTAGGTTCCCAGAGTGATTTCCACGAGTAACGAACCCTGGGGTGCATTTACGTGTCGGTTATCAATACTCACAGTTTTGACCGATTCTGACCCGTTTCGTGGACTATTAGTCACAGTTTTGGGGTCCCAAAGCGATTTCCATAATTGTTGAACCCCAAGCTGGGCGTACCTGTCGGTCATCAACACTCATAGTTTTGGCCGATTCTGGCCCATTTCGTGGACTAATAATCACTGTTTTTGGCTCCCGGGGTGATTTCCACGAGTAACGAACCCTGGGGTGCGTTTACATGTCGGTCATCAACACTCGCAGTTTTGGCCGATTCTGACCCGTTTCGTGGACTATTACTCACCGTTTTGGGGTCCCAAAGCGATTTCCATAGTTGTTGAACCCTAAGGTGTGCTTACGTGTTGGTCATCAACACTCGCAGTTTTGGTCGATTCTGGCCCGTTTCGTAGACTATTACTCACTGTTTTGGGGTCCCGGAGTGATTTCCATGATTAACGAACCCTGTGATGCGTTTATGTGTCGGTCATCAACACTCGTGGTTTTTATCGATTCTGATCCGTTTCGTGGACTATTACTCACCGTTTTGGGGTCCCAAAGTGATTTCCATTCTTGTTGAACCCCAATGTGCGCTTACGTGTCGGTCATCAATACTCACTGTTTTGGGGTCCCGAATTATTTCCATGAGTGATTTAACCACAGGTGCGTTTACATGTCGGTCATCAACACTTTCGCTTTTGGCGATTCTAACCCGTTTCCTGGACTATTACTCAACGTTTTGGGGCCCCAAAGCGATTTCCATAGTTGTTGAACCTCAAGGTGCGCTTACGTGTCAGTCATGAACACTTCCAGTTTTGGCCGATTCTAGCCCGTTTCGTGGGCTATTACTCACTGTTTTGGGGTCCCGGGGTGATTTCCACGATTACCGAACCCTGGGGTGTGTTTACATGTCGGTCATCAACACTCGCGGTTTTTGTCGATTCTGACCCGTTTCATGGATTATTAATCACTGTTTTGGGGTTCGGGAGTGATTTTCATGAGTAACAAACCCTGGGGTGCATTTACGTGTCGGTCATCAACACTCGCAGTTTTGGCTGATTCTGACACGTTTCGTGGACTATTACTCACCGTTTTGGGGTCCCAGAGTGATTTCCACGATTAACGAACCCTGGTGTGCGTTTACGTGTCGGTCATCAACACTCAAAGTTTTGGCCGATTCTGACCCGTTTTGTGGACTATTACTCATCGCTTTGGGGTCCCAAAGCGATTTCCATTCTTGTTAAACCCCAAGGTGCGCTTACGTGTCGGTCATCAACACTCACAGCTTTTGGCGATTTCGCCCGCTTGTGGACTATTACTCACCGCTTTGGGGTCCCGAGTGATTTCCACGAGTAACGAACCCAGGGTTTTACGTGTCGGTCATCAACACTGCAGCTTTACCGATTCTCGACCCGCTTCATGGATTATTACTCACCGCTTTGGGGTCCCGAGTTATTTCCATGATTAACGAACCCTCAGGTGCGTTTACGTGTCGGTCATCAACACTCGCGGTTTTGTCGATTCTCGACCCATTTCGTGGACTATTACTCACCGTTTTGGGGTCCCAAAGTGATTTCCATTCTTGTTGAACCCCAAGGTGCGCTTACGTGTCGGTCATCAACACTCACAGTTTTGGCCGATTCTGGCCCGTTTCGTGGACTATTACTCACTGTTTGGGGGTCCCGGAGTGATTTCCACGAGTAACGAACCCTGGGTGCATTTACGTGTCGGTCATCAACACTCGCAGTTTTGGCTGATTCGACCCGCTTCATGGACTATTACTCACCGCTTTGGGGTCCCGAGTGATTTCCACGAGTAACGAACCCCTGGGTGCGTTTACGTGTCGGTCATCAACACTCGTAGTTTTGGCCGATTCTGGCCCGTTTGGTGGACTATTACTCACCGTTTTGGGGTCCCAAAGTGATTTCCATTCTTGTTAAACCCCAAGGTGCTCTTACGTGTCGGTCATCAACACTCACAGTTTTGCGATTCTCGCCCGCTTTGTGGACTATTACTCACCGCTTTGGGGTCCGGAGTGATTTCCATTGAGTAACGAACCACCGGGGCGCTTTACGTGTCGGTCATCAACACTCGCAGCTTTTACCGATTCGACCCGCTTCATGGATTATTACTCACCGCTTTGGGGTCCCAAAGTTATTTCCATGATTAACAAACCCTAGGGTGCGCTTACGTGTCGGCCATCAACACTCACGGTTTTTGTCGATTTCTCGACCCATTTCGTGGACTATTACTCACCGCTTTGGGGTCCCAAAGTTATTTCCATTCTTGTTGAACACCAAGGTGCGCTTACGTGTCGGTCATCAACACTCGCAGTTTTGGCCGATTCTGGCCCATTTCATGGACTATTACTCACTGTTTTGGGGTCCAGAGTGATTTCCACGATTAACGAACCCTGGGTTGCGTTTACGTGTCGGTCATCAACACTCGCAGCAGTTTGGCCGATTCTCGCCCGCTTCATGGACTATTACTCACCGCTTTGGGGTCCCGAGTGATTTCCACGATTAACGAACCCCGGGTGCGCGCTTACGTGTCGGTCATCAACACTCATAGTTTTGGCCGATTCTGGCCCGTTTCATGGACTATTACTCACCGTTTTGGGGTCCCAAAGTGATTTCCATTCTTGTTGAACCCCAAGGTGCGCTTACGTGTCGGTCATCAACACTCACAGTTTTGGCCGATTCTGGCCCGTTTCGTGGACTATTACTCACAGTTTTGGGGTCCCGGAGTGATTTCCATGAGTAACGAACCCTGGGGTGCGTTTACGTGTCGGTCATCAACACTCGCAGTTTTGGCCGATTCTCAACCCGCTTCTGGACTATTACTCACTATTTTCGGGCCCCAAATTAATTTCCATAGTTGTTGAACCCCAAGGTGCGCTTTTACGTGTCGGTCATCAACACTCACAGCTTTGTCCAATTCGCCCGCTTTTTGTGGACTATTACTCACCGCTTTGGGGTCCCGAGTGATTTCCACGAGTAACGAACCTCAGGGTGCATTTACGTGTCGGTCATCAACACTCACAGTTTTGGCCGATTCTCGACCCGCTTTACTCGTGGACTATTACTCACCGCTTTGGGGTCCCAAAGCGATTTCCATAATTGTTGAACCCTGTGCGCTTTCCGTGTCGGTCATCAACACTCGCAGTTTTGGCCGATTCTGGCCCGTTTCATGGACTATTACTCACTGTTTTTGGGTCCCGGAGTGATTTCCACGATTAACCAACCCTGGGGTGCGTTTACGTGTCGGTCATCAACACTCGCAGTTTAGGCCGATTCTGGCCCGTTTAGTGGACTATTACTCACCGTTTTGGGGTCCCGAAGCGATTTCCATAGTTGTTGAACCCCAAGGTGTGCTTACGTGTTGGTCATCAACACTCGCAGTTTTGGCCGATTCTGGCCCGTTTCATGGACTATTACTCACTGTTTTGGGGTCCCGGAGTGATTTCCATGATTAACGAACCCCAAGATGCGCTTATGTGTCGGTCATCAACACTCGTGGTTTTATCGATTCTCGATCCGCTTCGTGGACTATTACTCACCGCTTTGGGGTCCCAAAGTGATTTCCATTCTTGTTGAACCCCAATGTGCGCTTTTTGGGGTCGTTTTCGGCCATCAATACTCACTGCTTTTGGGGTCCCGAGTTATTTCCATGAGTGATTTACCTTGTTGAACAAGGTGCGCTTACGTGTCGGTCATCAACACTTTCAGCTTTGGCCGATTCTAACCCGCTTCTGGACTATTACTCACCGCTTTGGGGTCCCAAGTGATTTCCATAGTTGTTGAACCTCAAGGTGCGCTTACGTGTCGGGTCATCAACACTCGCGGTTTTGGCGATTCTAGCCCGCTTCGTGGACTATTACTCACCGCTTTGGGGTCCCAAAGTGATTTCCATTCTTGTTGAACCCCAAGGTGCGCTTTACGTGTCGGTCATCAACACTCGCGGTTTTGGCCGATTCTGACCCGTTTCGGGGATTATTACTCACTGTTTGTGGGTCCCGGAGTGATTTCCACGAGTAACAAACCCTGGGGTGCATTTACGTGTCGGTCATCAACACTCGCAGTTTTGGCTGATTCTGACCCGTTTCATGGACTATTACTCACCGTTTTGGGGTCCCAGAGTGATTTCCACGATTAACGAACCCTGGGGTGCGTTTACGTGTCGGTCATCAACACTCGAAGTTTTGGCCGATTCTGACCCGTTTCGTGGACTATTACTCATCGTTTTGGGGCCCCAAAGCGATTTCCATTCTTGTTAAACCCCAAGGTGCGCTTACGTGTCAGTCATCAACACTCACAGTTTTGGCCGATTCTGGCCCGTTTCGTGGACTATTACTCACTGTTTTGGGGTCCCGGAGTGATTTCCACGAGTAACGAACCCTGGGGTTTTACGTGTCGGTCATCAACACTCGCAGTTTTACCGATTCTGACCCGTTTCATGGATTATTACTCACTGTTATGGGGTCCCAGAGTTATTTCCATGATTAACGAACCCTGGGGTGCGTTTACGTGTCGGTCATCAACACTCGCGGTTTTTGTCGATTCTGACCCATTTCGTGGGCTATTACTCACCGTTTTGGGGTCCCAAAGTTATTTCCATTCTTGTTGAACACCAAGGTGCGCTTATGTGTCGGTCATCAACACTCACAGTTTTGGCCGATTCTGGCCCATTTCATGGACTATTACTCACTGTTTTGGGGTCCCGGAGTGATTTCCACGAGTAACGAACCCTGGGGTTTTACGTGTCCGTCATCAACACTCGCAGTTTTGGCCGGTTCTGACCCGCTTCATGGACTATTACTCACTGTTTTGGGGTCCCGGAGTGATTTCCACGATTAACGAACCACAGGGTGCGCGGCGTCGGCCATCAACACTCATGGTTTTTATCGATTCGGCCCGGTTTCGTGGACTATTACTCACTGTTTTGGGGTCCCAAAGTGATTTCCATTCTTGTTGAACCCCAAGGTGCGCTTACGTGTCGGTCATCAACACTCACAGTTTTGGCCGATTCTGGCCCGTTTAGTGGACTATTACTCACTGTTTTGGGGTCCCGGAGTTATTTCCACGAGTAACGAACCCTGGGTTGCGTTTACGTGTCGGTCATCAACACTCGCAGTTTTGGCCGATTCTGACCCGTTTCGTGGACTATTACTCACCGTTTTGGGGCCCCAAATTGATTTCCATAGTTGTTGAACCCCAAGGTGCGCTTACGTGTCGGTCATCAACACTCGCAGTTTTGTCCAATTCTGGCCCGTTTCGTGGACTATTACTCACTGTTTTGGGTTCCCGAGTGATTTCCACGAGTAACGAACCCTAGGGTGCATTTACGTGTCGGTTATCAATACTCGCAGTTTTGACCGATTCTGACCCGTTTCGTGGACTATTACTCACCGTTTTGGGGTCCCAAAGCGATTTCCATAATTGTTGAACCCCAAGGTGCGCTTACGTGTCGGTCATCAACACTCACAGTTTTGGCTGATTCTCGCCCGCTTCGTGGACTATTACTCACTGCTTTGGGGTCCCGGGTGATTTCCACGAGTAACGAACCACGGTGCGTTTACATGTCGGTCATCAACACTTTCGCAGTTTTGGCGATTCTCGACCCGCTTCGTGGACTATTACTCACCGCTTTGGGGTCCCAAAGTGATTTCCATAGTTGTTGAACCCTAAGGTGCGCTTACGTGTTGGTCATCAACACTCAAAGTTTTGGCCGATTCTCGCCCGCTTTGTGGACTATTACTCACCGCTTTGGGGTCCCAAGTGATTTCCATGATTAACGAACCCCAAGGTGCGCTTTACGTGTCGGTCATCAACACTCACAGGTTTTTATCGATTCGATCCGTTTGCTATTACTCTTTGGGGTCCCAAAGTATTACTCACCGCTTTGGGGTCCCTCAGTGATTTCCACGAGTAACGAACCTAGGGTTTTACGTGTCGGTCATCAACACTGCAGCTTTTGGCGATTCTAACCGCTTTCATGGATTATTACTCACCGCTTTGGGGTCCCGAGTTATTTCCATGATTAACGAACCCTAAGGTGCGCTTTACGTGTCGGTCATCAACACTCACGGTTTTTGTCGATTCTACCCATTTCGTGGACTATTACTCACCGCTTTGGGGTCCCAAAGTTATTTCCATTCTTGTTGAACACCAAGGTGCGCTTTACGTGTCGGTCATCAACACTCACAGTTTTTGGCCGATTCTCGCCCGCTTCATGGACTATTACTCACTGCTTTTGGGGTCCCGAGTGATTTCCACGAGTAACAAACCACAGGGTTTTACGTGTCGGTCATCAACACTCGCAGATTTTGGCCGATTCGACCCGCTTCATGGACTATTACTCACCGCTTTTGGGGTCCCGGAGTGATTTCCACGATTAACGAACCCTGGGGTGCATTTACGTGTCGGTCATCAACACTCATGGTTTTTATCGATTCTGGCCCGTTTCGTGGACTATTACTCACTATTTTGGGGTCCCAAAGTGATTTCCATTCTTGTTGAACCCCAAGGTGCGCTTACGTGTCGGTCATCAACACTCACAGTTTTGGCCGATTCTGGCCCGTTTAGTGGACTATTACTCACTGTTTTGGGGTCCCGGAGTTATTTCCACGAGTAACGAACCCTGGGTGCGCTTACGTGTCGGTCATCAACACTCGCAGTTTTGGCCGATTCTGACCCGTTTCGTGGACTATTACTCACCGTTTTGGGGTCCCAAAGTGATTTCCATTCTTGTTGAACCCCAAAGTGCGCTTACGTGTCGGTCATCAACACTCACAGTTTTGGCCGATTCTGGCCCGTTTCGTGGACTATTACTCACTGTTTTGGGGTCCCGGAGTGATTTCCACGAGTAACGAACCCTGGGGTGCATTTACGTGTCGGTCATCAACACTCGCAGTTTTGGCCGATTCTGACCCGTTTCGTGGACTATTACTCACCGTTTTGGGGTCCCAAAGTGATTTCCATTCTTGTTGAACCCCAAGGTGCGCTTTACGTGTCGGTCATCAACACTCATAGTTTTGGCCGATTCTGGCCCGTTTCGTGGACTATTACTCACTGTTTTGGGGTCCGAAGTGTTTTCCAGGAGTAACGAACCTTGGGTGCGTTTACGTGTCGGTCATCAACACTCGCAGTTTTGGCCGATTCTAACCCGTTTCGTGGACTATTACTCACCGTTTTGGGGTCCCAAAGCGATTTCCATAGTTGTTGAACCCCAAGGTGCGCTTATGTGTTGGTCATCAACACTCGCTGTTTTGGCCGATTTTGGCCCGTTTTATTGGACTATTACTCACTGTTTTGGGGTCCCGGTGATTTCCATGATTAACGAACCACAGGGTGCGCTTACGTGTCGGTCATCAACACTTTCGTGGTTTTTATCGATTCTGATCCGCTTCGTGGACTATTACTCACCGTTTTGGGGTCCCAAAGTGATTTCCATTCTTGTTGAACCCCAATGTGCGCTTACGTGTCGGTCATCAATACTCACTGTTTTGGGGTCACTACTAGGAAAAGGGCTATAGATAGGATCAAGGCGCCACTACTACTATATACTAATGGCGCACCTGTTCCTCATACGCCATTAGAGTGGAAGACACTAATGGCGCACGGCGGACAGAGTGCGCCATTAGTATGAATTTCTTTTTTTTTCCATTTTCCCATACATACTAATGGCGCATGAGTCAACCAATGCGCCATTACTATATATAACTTCTAATGGCGCACTTTGCCGTATGTGCGCCATTATCAGTATCCCTCCATCTCGATCTCGATCCCCTCCATCTCGATCTCGATCCTCCATCTCGATCGCACGCACCCTCCCCGCTAGCTCTACCCATCGCAACCTCCCGCTCCACCGCCGAGCACCGGCCCGACCACTTGCCCGCACTTGCCGCACATTTTGAACATATTTTTATTTTTTTACTATTTTTATAAAAATATTACACTGTTATAATTTAAACAAGTTTGATAAACACAAATAAATATAAAAACAGCATTTAAAATGCATAAAAATATTATCATTATGATTTAAACAAGTTTGAACATATTTAAACACAAATAAATATAAAACACCATTCCCACTCCACCGCCGACCCCGCCCAAGACCTCCCCACTCCACCCTTGCCACACCTCGCACTCCTTCCCCCTCCACCGCCACGACGTCCCACCGCACCCCCCCGCTTCCACCGTCACGCCACACCTCTGCCCAAGCACCGTCCCCCCACTCCACCGCCGTCGACGACCACTGCACCCTCTCCCCCTGCACCCCGCCCTCCCAAATGGCCGCTCCACCGTCACAAATGGATGCAACTAAAATTGCAAAAAAAAACAAATTATTTCTATTTTGATAAAAATATTACTATTATGATTTAAACAAGTTTGAACATATTTAAACACAAATAAATATCAAACATCATTTTAAATGCATAAATACAAAAATGGGGAGCCTGAATCGAACCCAGACCTCCTCGTGTGTGTCTTGCGTCTTGACCAGTCGGGCTATAGTGGGCTTGTTCTGATGGAGTGGGGGTTATGTGGTATATAACCTGACCAATCGGGCTAGTAAATTCTAATGGCGCACCGGGGCGGGGTGCGCCATTAGAGTGGTTGAACTTATGGCGCACTAGGGTTGCGTGCGCCATTAGATCCCTCTCCCGGTTCACTGCTCCCTCTCACTGTTGCCTCCTCCCTCCTCGCCAGATCCACTCGACCCAACCGCACGCCGCCGCTCCTTGCTCCGCCCCCGTCCGTCCGTCGCGCAGCCACGCTGTCGGTGCCGCCCCCGCCGCTATGGTCTTGCGCTGCCTCGACGCCGCCTCAACCCCCGCAGAGTCCACCCCGCCGCCTCGCCCCGAACGGATCGGCCGAGCGCCGCCCGCCTCCTCTCCTCTCCTCCTCCCTCCGACGAGCGAGGGCCTCCTCCGCCCCCTACGGCGAGACGGCGGCTGCCCCGAGGTGCCCACCCGGCCTGCCCCTGCCATCCTCCGCCACCGGCCCTGCTCTCCTTCGATCACGGTGGCGAGGACCGGACGAGCTTCGGACCCCGACCCCTTCACCGACTTACGACTCCGACCCCCCGGCGACCAGTACCTCTCTCTCTCTCCTTCCTCCTTCCTCTCTCTCAAACTGCTGTGGATTACTCAATATATTGCCATTTGTTGAAGTGTACTGATGATGCTTCAGAGAAAATTCAATCTTCCTCCTCGGGCATGTGTTGTGTGACCTGAAAAATATAAATGTGTTGTGTGCCTTGTGTTGGTAATTCAAGAAAAGCCAAACAAGCACTGGATTTAGGCATGTTGCTTGCTGAATTTTCGCACTGCATTTTTGTAACTAGGGTTTATCTTGGGTAGGACCAGGAGATGTCTAGGGACAATATTTTGGCCATATGGTTAACACACTGAATTTTTGTTTTTGTCTTCTGAGATAGCTAACGGTTCATTCCAATTTTTTGAGATAGCTAACAAAAAGAAGAATACAACAGTGAGGCAAAACCTACTTACACCAAAACTATACTGGAGTAGTATTTCTTAATGATACAAGTTGATGAATAATGTAGCAATGTGAGTGTATGATGTATTGCCATCCATTCACTGAATTTTTTGGACAGTGTGTTAACTGAAATTTTTTGGCAGTGTGTTAACTGAATTTTTTGACAAAGTGTGTTAACTGCCACTTATCTTCATTTCAAAGCACAAGTTGCAGCCCTTTAGATTGACAAATGGATGAAGGTATCTTCTACTACATTTTGAGTATGGTTCGCTCACACCTGTAGTTGTAATTCTACTTTAAATTTGCACTATAAATCTATTGAAATTATACTTGTTAATACACCGCAATTACATGTCTCTCAGATTTACCTCCTCTTCTATACCTTGTACTAGAAGTCAGCAAAAGAATATCAGTTCTACTTTGCCCCCTAGTAGATCTGGTAGAGTAAGAAACTCCCCTTATAATGATGCTTTTCTCTAGAAAAAATGATCCTGGATTTTTTTATGTAATTCTTTGTGGTATTAAGATGGAAACCTGGGATACTATTTCTGTTAGGAGATGGTGTTATATTAAGATGCATATATTGTTATGTTACGCAAATTGTATCATCTTGCCACTTAAGTCAGCCTTCCCTTTAAGCAGAAAATTCAGTTAGGAGCTACTGTTAGGAGCTACTGTCAAAAAAATTCAGTTATGGCATTTAGAATTATGTCAGTTTTGTTTTGTAACTAGAAGACCAAAGTGTTAGGAATTCTGTCCAATCTGTAGTTTTCAGATTCTGTCCAAACTGAAAACTGTTAAAAAGCATGATGTTTCTTGGATTTCAGAATGATGATGATGATGGAACACATGGTCTTGGATTTCTGTAATGATGATGGAACATTATAAAGCATTGTACTCTTGTGTGTATGAAGGATACAAAAAATTTAGCAACTTCTTTGATTTTATAAAGTTGTTCTTATATGGGTGAAACTTCACTTGTTTTTAGGCTAGTGCAGGGTGTTGCTTTATTGTGATGCCTCTGAATTACTTGTGATCACATTGAGAAAGACTTGCTAGTTTGTTGGGTTTTGTCTCCGACCATTGTATCGTGATGAACTTGCAGGTACCCGAGAGGTTTTGAGTTTGCCTAATGTCGATTAACTTCCGCTCCGCAAATTCGGGCACTCCATATGTCCTATTTTCAGCAAAGGTCATGCTGAAATTTTCCGTGAATTTTAGCATGACTTTGCTAAAATAGGACATATGGGGTACTTATGACTAATGCATGTTTTATGATCTGTTGTAAGGGTACTAATTGGTCTCTTCTCGCTGCTTATCGAGATGGCGGAAGCAGCCACCGCCGATCTGCGACAATCGCAGCATTTGTTGGATGATTCCGAGTTCTTCACTATCATACTTGAGGCTTCATTGGATCCATGACGCTGGTATATAAAACGAGAGAGATCTCCCTTCACCCATCTCATTATGATATCTGTTGTTTGCTACATCACTCATTTTCCCAAACCGCAGAGGCTGCCCGACAGTGTTTATGAACATGCTGATGGGTGAAGATCCGCCAATAATGTGAAGTGCGATGGCGGCAGCGGGTTTTCGCAGCAGATGGGATGTGCAACATGCATCAAGAAGGGCCACATGTACTTGTCTCGTGGGTGGGAGAACTTCTACCGTGCCTCACGACCTGCAGTACCTGGGGTACTTCCTTGTCTTCGTGTACGACGACGACGCCAACATGCTCATCGTGAAGGTGTACAACAAGACTATGTGTCGCATGCGACACGCTGCCGATGATGATGCCGATGCGTTCGCCTCTTCTTATTCCTCTACATTTGGCTTTGTCTCACATCGATTGTTAACGGTCATTGTTGCATTTTGGACAGGTAGGAGCAGCAGCGGCGACATCAAGCACAGCCAAAGCAAAGCGGCGACTATGGTCTGTAGCGAAGCAACAATGATTCTCGTCAGAGCGACAGCAGAGCGATTCTGCACCAAAGATAGACAACAAGAAGGATGATCCGGACTGGAGTGCGGGAGAAGAGGAGCAGAGTGAGGATGAGGAGCTACATCATGACGATGGGCATCAGTGAGGATGACCTAGCTGGTGGTGGCTGACCAAGGGCAAGAGATGATGGTGGCTGACCATGGGCAAGAGATGGAGGTGGCTGAGGATGACCTAGCGATGGTCGTGCTCAAGGTGGCCTCGCGATGGTGGTGGTGCTCGACAATGACCACGCACCGGTGGTGGCGCCTGGCGATCCCACACCTGGGCAACATGACCACGCCAATTGTGGTAGAATACTACATCCCACTACCTCCACTGCCTCCACCGCCTCGCCTCCTAGGCGATCAGGAGATGAAGGAGAAGAAGGAGAAGAACTGCCTACTTTGTCGTGTATGTCGATCTCCTATAGGTTAGCTATCCAAAATGATATATATATACTTAGTTACCTATGTTATCTCAAATATGCTTAGTTTCCTATAGGTTAGCTTCATTTTACCTAAGTTGGCTCTAATATACTAACTTAGAGCTTATATGCTTAGTTTCCTATAGGTTAGCTCCAAAATAACTTATGTTAGCACAAAATGATCAAGTTTACATAATAAGCTTTATAGTCTTTTTCTTAATCTTCTTCTTTTCCAAAATGACATAGGTTAGATTCATTTTACCTAAGTTGGCTCTAATATACTAACTTAGACCTTATATGCTTAGTTTCCTATAGGTTAGCTCCAAAATAAATTATGTTAGCACAAAATGATCAAGTTTACATAATAAGCTTATAGTCTTTTTCTTAATCTTCTTCTTTTCCAAAACTCTTCTTATTCTTCTTCTAGTGTTCTTCCTCTTCTAGTATTCTTCTAGTCTTCTTCTTTTCTTCTTCTAACTTCTTGTTTATCATTTTGCAGATTTGATTTAATTGACTAAAGCTTGCGTGGATGGGGTGCTTCTTTTCCATTTGTGTTTTTATTTTGTATGAATGTGAAACTTTTGTGAATCGATGGATAACGTGTTGGATGAACAATGTGAAACTTTTGTAACGATTTTAACTATGTGTTGGCTATGTACGTATGTATATATGATGAAACTTGTGTGTTGGATATGATTGCTATATGGATGCTTGTTGTATATATATATGTGTTGAATATCTCATATGTGAAATAGTGACATGAGATTAAGAAGAAAAGAATTAAAAAGTTGTTACTAATGGCGCACTACAATGTGTCACTGTAAATATAGCAGATAACAGTGGGCGATCAGTGAGCGGTACTAATGGCGATTTTCAAAAGCGCCATTAGAATACCAGATTCTAATGGCGCACATGTGGTGCGCCATTAGAAAGAAATTCTAATGGCGTGATGCCAGTGGCGCACCAACCATGCGCCATTAGAAGGCAAAACCGGTGCGCCACTAGCATGCCTTTTCCTAGTAGTGGGTCCCGGAGTTATATCCATGAGTGACGAAACCTGGGTGCGTTTACATGTCGGTCATCAACACTCGCAGTTTTGGCCGATTCTAACCCGTTTCGTGGACTATTACTCAACGTTTTGGGGCCCTAAAGCGATTTCCATAGTTGTTGAACCTCAAGGTGCGCTTACGTGTCAGTCATGAACACTTGCAGTTTTGGCCGATTCTAGCCCGTTTCGTGGGCTATTACTCACTGTTTTGGGGTCCCGGGGTGATTTCCATGATTACCGAACCCTGGGGTGTGTTTACGTGTCGGTCATCAACACTCGCGGTTTTTGTCGATTCTGACCCGTTTCATGGATTCTTAATCACTGTTTTGGGGTTCGGGAGTGATTTTCACGAGTAACAAACCCTGGGGTGCATTTACGTGTCGGTCATCAACACTCGCAGTTTTGGCTGATTCTGACACGTTTCGTGGACTATTACTCACCGTTTTGGGGTCCCAGAGTGATTTCCACGATTAACGAACCCTGGTGTGCGTTTACGTGTCGGTCATCAACACTCAAAGTTTTGGCCGATTCTGACCCGTTTTGTGGACTATTACTCATCGTTTTGGGGCCCCAAAGCGCTTTCCATTCTTGTTAAACCCCAAGGTGCGCTTACGTGTCAGTCATCAACACTCACAGTTTTGGCCGATTCTGGCCCGTTTCGTGGACTATTACTCACTTTTTTGGGGTCCCGGAGTGATTTCCACGAGTAACGAACCCAGGGGTTTTACGTGTCGGTCATCAACACTCGCAGTTTTACCGATTCTCACCCGTTTCATGGATTATTACTCACTGTTTTGGGGTCCCAGAGTTATTTCCATGATTAACGAACCACGGTGCGCTTTACGTGTCGGTCATCAACACTCGCGGTTTTGTCGATTCTCGCCCATTTCGTGGGCTATAACTCACCGTTTTGGGGTCCCAAAGTTATTTCCATTCTTGTTGAACACCAAGGTGCGCTTACGTGTCGGTCATCAACACTCACAGTTTTGGCCGATTCTGGCCCGTTTCGTGGACTATTACTCACTGTTTTGGGGTCCCGGAGTGATTTCCACGAGTAACGAACCCTGGGGTTTTACGTGTCGGTCATCAACACTCGTGGTTTTTATCAACTCTAATCCGTTTCGTGGACTATTACTCACCGTGTTGGGGTCCCAAAGTGATTTCCATTCTTGTTGAACCCCAAGGTGCGCTTACGTGTCGGTCATCAATACTCACTGTTTTGGGGTCCCGGAGTTATTTCCATGAGTGACGAACCCTGGGTGCGTTTACGTCCTCGGTCATCAACACTCGCAGTTTTGGCCGATTCTAACCCGTTTCGTGGACTATTACTCACCGTTTTGGGGCCCCAAAGCGATTTCCATAGTTGTTCAACCTCAAGGTGCGCTTACGTGTCGGTCATCAACACTTGCAGTTTTGGCCGATTCTGGCCCGTTCCATGGGCTATTACTCACTGTTTTGGGGTCCCGGGGTGATTTCCACGATTACCGAACCCTGGGGTGTGTTTACGTGTCGGTCATCAACACTCGCGGTTTTTGTCGATTCTGACCCGTTTCATGGATTCTTAATCACTGTTTTGGGGTTTGGGAGTGATTTTCACGAGTAACAAACCCTGGGGTGCATTTACGTGTCGGTCATCAACACTCGCAGTTTTGGCTGATTCTGACACGTTTCATGGACTATTACTCACCGTTTTGGGGTCCCAGAGTGATTTCCACGATTAACGAACCCTGGGGTGCGTTTACATGTCGGTCATCAACACTCAAAGTTTTGGCCGATTCTGACCCGTTTTGTGGACTATTACTCATCGTTTTGGTGCCCCAAAGCGCTTTCCATTCTTGTTAAACCCTCAAGGTGCGCTTACGTCGGCCATCAACACTCACAGCTTTGGCGATTCGCCCGTTTCGTGGACTATTACTCACTGTTTTGGGGTCCCGGAGTGATTTCCACGAGTAACAAACCCAGGGGTTTTACGTATCGGTCATCCACACTCGCAGTTTTACCGATTCTGACCTGTTTCATGGATTATTACTCACTGTTTTGGGGTCCCAGAGTTATTTCCATGATTAACGAACCCTGGGGTGCGTTTACGTGTCGGTCATCAACACTCGTGGTTTTTATCGATTCTGGCCCATTTCGTGGACTATTACTCACCGTTTTGGGGTCCCAAAGTTATTTCCATTCTTGTTGAACACCAAGGTGCGCTTACGTGTCGGTCATCAACACTCACAGTTTTGGCCGATTCTGGCCCGTTTCGTGGACTATTACTCACTGTTTTGGGGTCCTAGAGTGATTTCCACGAGTAACGAACCCTGGGGTTTTACATGTCGGTCATCAACACTCGCAGTTTTGGCCGGTTCTGACCCGCTTCATGGACTATTACTCACTGTTTTGGGGTCCCGGAGTGATTTCCACGATTAACGAACCCTGGGGTGCGTTTAAGTGTCGGTCATCAACAGTCGTGGTTTTTATCGATTCTGGCCATTTCATGGACTATTACTCACTGTTTTGGGGTCCCAAAGTGATTTCCATTCTTGTTGAACCCCAAGGTGCGCTTACGTGTCGGTCATCAACACTCATAGTTTTCGCCGATTCTGGCCCGTTTAGTGGACTATTACTCACTGTTTTGGGGTCCCGGAGTTATTTCCACGAGTAACGAACCCTGGGTTGCGTTTACGTGTCGGTCATCAACACTCGCAGTTTTGGCCGATTCTGACCCGTTTCCTGGACTATTACTCACCGTTTTGGGGCCCCAAATTGATTTCCATAGTTGTTGAACCCCAAGGTGCGCTTACGTGTCAGTCATCAACACTCGCAGTTTTGTCCAATTCTGGCCCGTTTCATGGACTATTACTCACTGTTTTAGGTTCCCATAGTGATTTCCACGAGTAACGAACCCTGGGGTGCATTTACGTGTCGGTTATCAATACTCACATTTTTGACCGATTCTGACCCGTTTCATGGACTATTAGTCACAGTTTTGGTGTCCCAAAGCGATTTCCATAATTGTTGAACCCCAAGGTGGGCGTACGTGTCGGTCATCAACACTCACAGTTTTGGATGATTCTGGCCCGTTTCGTGGACTATTAATCACTGTTTTTGGGTCCCGGGGTGATTTCCACGAGTAACGAACCCTGGGGTGCGTTTACATGTCGGTCATCAACACTCGCAATTTTGGCCGATTCTGACCCGTTTCGTGGACTATTACTCACCGTTTTGGGGTCCCAAAGTGATTTCCATAGTTGTTGAACCCCAAGGTGTGCTTACGTGTTGGTCATCAACACTCGCAGTTTTGGTCGATTCTGGCCCGTTTCGTGGACTATTACTCACTGTTTTGGGGTCCCGGAGTGATTTCCATGATTAACGAACCCTGGGATGCGTTTACATGTCGGTCATCAACATTCGTGGTTTTTATCGATTCTGATCCGTTTCGTGGACTATTACTCACCGTTTTGTGGTCCCAAAGTGATTTCCATTCTTGTTGAACCCCAAGGTGCGCTTACGTGTCGGTCATCAATACTCACTGTTTTGGGGTCCCGGAGTTATTTCCATGAGTGATGAACCCTGGGTGCGTTTACGTGTTGGTCATCAACACTCGCAGTTTTGGCCGATTCTAACCCGTTTCATGGACTATTACTCACCGTTTTGGGGCCCCAAAGCGATTTCCATAGTTGTTGAACCTCAAGGTGCGCTTACGTGTCGGTCATCAACACTTGCAGTTTTGGCCGATTCTGGCCCGTTTCGTGGGCTATTACTCACTGTTTTGGGGTCCCGGGGTGATTTCCACGATTACCGAACCCTGTGGTGTGTTTACGTGTCGGTCATCAACACTCGCGGTTTTTGTCGATTCTGACCCGTTTCATGGATTCTTAATCACTGTTTTGGGGTTCGGGAGTGATTTTCACGAGTAACAAACCCTGGGGTGCATTTACGTGTCGGTCATCAACACTCGCAGTTTTGGCTGATTCTGACCCGTTTCGTGGACTATTACTCACCGTTTTGGGGTCCCAGAGTGATTTCCACGATTAACGAACCCTGGGGTGCGTTTACGTGTCGGTCATCAACACTCAGTTTTGGCCGATTCTGGCCCGTTTCGTCGACTATTACTCACTGTTTTGGGGTCCCGGAGTGATTTCCACGAGTAATGAACCCTGAGGTTTTACGTGTCGGTCATCAACACTCGCAGTTTTACCGATTCTGACCCGTTTCATGGATTATTACTCACTGTTTTGGGGTCCCGGAGTTATTTCGATGATTAACGAACCCTGGGGTGCGTTTACGTGTCGGTCATCAACACTCAAAGTTTTGGTCGATTCTGACACGTATCGTGGACTATTACTCACCGTTTTGGGGTCCCAGAGTGATTTCCACGATTAACGAACCCTGGGGTGCGTTTACGTGTCGGTCATCAACACTCAAAGTTTTGGCCGATTCTGACCCGTTTTGTGGACTATTACTCATCATTTTGGGGCCCCAAAGCGCTTTCCATTCTTGTTAAACCCCAAGGTGCGCTTCGTGTCGCCATCAACACTCACAGCTTTTGCCGATTCTCGCCCGCTTCGTGGACTATTACTCACTGCTTTGGGGTCCCGAGTGATTTCCACGAGTAACGAACCTGTGGGTTTTACGTGTCGGTCATCAACACTCGCAGCTTTTACCGATTCTCGACCCGCTTCATGGATTATTACTCACCGCTTTGGGGTCCCGAGTTATTTCCATGATTAACGAACCCCAAGGTGCGCTTTACGTGTCGGTCATCAACACTCGCGGTTTTTGTCGATTCTGACCCATTTCGTGGGCTATTACTCACAGTTTTGGGGTCCCAAAGTTATTTCCATTCTTGTTGAACACCAAGGTGCGCTTACGTGTCGGTCATCAACACTCACAGTTTTGGCCGATTCTGGCCCGTTTCGTGGACTATTACCCACTGATTTGGGGTCCTGGAGTGATTTCCACGAGTAACGAACCCTGGGATTTTACGTGTCGGTCATCAACACTCGCAGTTTGGCCGGTTCTGACCCGCTTCATGGACTATTACTCACTGTTTTGGGGTCCCGGAGTGATTTCCATGATTAACGAACCCTGGGGTGCGTTTAAGTGTCGGTCATCAACACTCGTGGTTTTTATCGATTCTGGCCGTTTCATGGACTATTACTCACTGTTTTGGGGTCCCAAAGTGATTTCCATTCTTGTTGAACCCCAAGGTGCGCTTACGTGTCGGTCATCAACACTCATAGTTTTGGCCGATTCTGGCCCGTTTAGTGGACTATTACTCACTGTTTTGGGGTCCCGGAGTTATTTCCACGAGTAACGAACCCTGGGTTGCGTTTACGTGTCGGTCATCAACACTTGCAGTTTTGGCCGATTCTGACCCGTTTCCTGGACTATTACTCACCGTTTTGGGGCCCCAAATTGATTTCCATAGTTGTTGAAACCCAAGGTGCGCTTACGTGTCAGTCATCAACACTCGCAGTTTTGTCCAATTCTGGCCCGTTTCGTGGACTATTACTCACTGTTTTAGGTTCCCATAGTGATTTCCACGAGTAACGAACCCTGGGGTGCATTTACGTGTCGGTTATCAATACTCACATTTTTGACCGATTCTCGACCGCTTTAGTGGACTATTACTCACCGCTTTGGGGTCCCAAAGTGATTTCCATAATTGTTGAACCCCAAGGTGGGCGTACGTGTCGGTCATCAACACTCACAGTTTTGGATGATTCTGGCCCGTTTCGTGGACTATTAATCACTGTTTTTGGGTCCCGGGGTGATTTCCACGAGTAACGAACCCTGGGGTGCGTTTACATGTCGGTCATCAACACTCGCAATTTTTGCCGATTCTGACCCGTTTCGTGGACTATTACTCACCGTTTTGGGGTCCCAAAGCGATTTCCATAGTTGTTGAACCCCAAGGTGTGCTTACGTGTTGGTCTTCAACACTCGCAGTTTTGGTCGATTCTGGCCCATTTCGTGGACTATTACTCACTGTTTTGGGGTCCCGGAGTGATTTCCATGATTAACGAACCCTGGGATGCGTTTACATGTCGGTCATCAACACTTGCGGTTTTTGTCGATTCTGACCCATTTCGTGGGCTATTACTCACAGTTTTGGGGTCCCAAAGTTATTTCCATTCTTGTTGAACACCAAGGTGCGCTTACGTGTCGGTCATCAACACTCACAGTTTTGGCCGATTCTGGCCCGTTTCGTGGACTATTACTCACTGATTTGGGGTCCTGGAGTGATTTCCACGAGTAACGAACCCTGGGGTTTTACGTGTCGGTCATCAACACTCGCAGTTTGGCCGGTTCTGACCCGCTTCATGGACTATTACTCACCGTTTTGGGGTCCCGGAGTGATTTCCACGATTAACGAACCCTGGGTGCGTTTACGTGTCGGTCATCAACACTCGTGGTTTTTATCGATTCTCGCCGCTTTACGTGGACTATTACTCACCGCTTTGGGGTCCCAAAGTGATTTCCATTCTTGTTGAACCCTAAGGTGCGCTTTACGTGTCGGCCATCAACACTCATAGTTTTGGCGATTCTCGCCCGCTTAGTGGACTATTACTCACTGCTTTGGGGTCCCGAGTGATTTCCACGAGTAACGAACCACAGTTTGCGCTTACGTGTCGGTCATCAACACTTGCAGTTTTGGCCGATTCTCGACCGCTTCGTGGACTATTACTCACCGCTTTGGGGTCCCAAATTGATTTCCATAGTTGTTGAACCCCAAGGTGCGCTTTACGTGTCGGTCATCAACACTCATGATTTTGGATGATTCTCGCCCGCTTCGTGGACTATTACTCACTGCTTTTGGGTTCCCATAGTGATTTCCACGAGTAATGAACCACAGGGTGCATTTACGTGTCGGTTGGACTATTACTCACGTTTTGGGGTCCCAAAGTAATTGTTGAACCCCAAGGTGCGCTTTACGTGTGATCAACACTCACAGTTTTGGATGATTCGCCCGTTTAGTGGACTATTACTCACTGCTTTGGGGTCCCAGTGATTTCCACGATAACGAACCCAGGGTGCGTTTACATGTCGGTCATCAACACTCGCAATTTTGCCGATTCGACCCGTTTAGTGGACTATTACTCACCGCTTTGGGGTCCCAAAGTGGTGTGCTTACGTGTTGGTCTTCAACACTCGCAGCTTTGGCCGATTCTCGCCCATTTCGTGGACTATTACTCACTGTTTTGGGTCCCGGGTGATTTCCATGATTAACGAACCACTCGGTGCGCTTTACATGTCGGTCATCAACACTCGCGGTTTTGGCGATTCTCGACCCGCTTTCGTGGACTATTACTCACCGCTTTGGGGTCCCAAAGTGATTTCCATTCTTGTTGAACCCCAAGGTGCGCTTACGTGTCGGGCCATCAACACTCAGTTTTGGCCGATTCGCCCGCTTCGGGACTATTACTCACTGATTTGGGGTCCCGGAGTGATTTCCACGAGTAACGAACCCCGGGTGCGCTTACGTGTCGGGCCATCAACACTCGCGGCTTTTGACCCGCTTCATGGACTATTACTCACTGTTTTGGGGTCCCGGAGTGATTTCCACGATTAACGAACCCTGGGGTGCGTTTAAGTGTCGGTCATCAACACTCGTGGTTTTTATCGATTCTGGCCGTTTCGTGGACTATTACTCACTGTTTTGGGGTCCCAAAGTGATTTCCATTCTTGTTGAACCCCAAGGTGCGCTTACGTGTCGGTCATCAACACTCATAGTTTTTGCCGATTCTGGCCCGTTTAGTGGACTATTACTCACTTTGGGGTCCTGAGATATTTCCACGAGGGTTGCCGGTCATCAACACTTGCAGATTTTGGCGATTTCCGTTCTGACTATTACTCACCGTTTTGGGGCCCCAAATTGATTTCCATAGTTGTTGAACCCCAAGGTGCGCTTACGTGTTGGTCTTCAACACTCGCAGCCATCAATTACTCACTTTTGGGGTCCCGAGTGATTTCCATGATTAACGAACCCTCGATGCGTTTACATGTCGGCCATCAACACTTTCGTGGTTTTGGCTTCGACCGTTCGGGACTATTACTCACCGCTTTGGGGTCCCAAAGTGATTTCCATTCTTGTTGAACCCAAGGTGCGCTTACGTGTCGGTCATCAATACTCACTGTTTTGGGGTCCCGGAGTTATTTCCATGAGTGACGAACCCTGGGTGCGTTTACGTGTCGGTCATCAACACTCGCAGTTTTGGCCGATTCTAACCCGCCCGGACTATTACTCACCGCTTTGGGGTCCCAAAGCGATTTCCATATTGTTGAACCTCAAGGTGCGCTTTTGTCGGTCAACACTTGCGTGATTTCCCGCTTAGTGGGCTATTACTCACCTTTTGGGGTCTCGGTGATTTCCATGATTACGAACCCTGGGTGTGTGTACGTGTCGGTCATCAACACTCGCGTTTTTGCCGATTCTCGCCCCGCTTCATGGATTCTTAATCACTGTTTTGGGGTTCGGGAGTGATTTTCACGAGTAACAAACCCTGGGGTGCATTTACGTGTCGGTCATCAACACTCGCAGTTTTGGCTGATTCTGGCCCGTTTCGTGGACTATTACTCACTGTTTTGGGGTCCCAGAGTGATTTCCACGATTAACGAACCCCAAGGTGCGCTTACGTGTCGGTCATCAACACTCGCTTTTGGCCGATTCTCGCCCGCTTTTGGACTATTACTCACCGCTTTGGGGTCCCGAGTGATTTCCACGAGTAATGAACCCCGAGGTTTTACGTGTCGGTCATCAACACTCGCAGCTTTACCGATTCTCGACCGCTTTCATGGATTATTACTCACCGCTTTTGGGGTCCCGGAGTTATTTCCATGATTAACGAACCCTGGGTGCGCTTTACGTGTCGGTCATCAACACTCATGTTTTGTCGATTCTCACCCATTTCGTGGACTATTACTCACCGCTTTGGGGTCCCAAAGTTATTTCCATTCTTGTTGAACACCAAGGTGCGCTTACGTGTCGGCCATCAACACTCACAGCTTTTGGCCGATTCTCGCCCGCTTTCGTGGACTATTACTCACTGCTTTGGGGTCCCGGAGTGATTTCCACGAGTAACGAACCCTAGGGTTTTACGTGTCGGTCATCAACACTCGTAGTTTTGGCCGGTTCTGACCCGCTTCATGGACTATTACTCACTGTTTTGGGGTCCCGGAGTGATTTCCACGATTAATGAATCCTGGGGTGCGTTTAAGTGTCGGCCATCAACACTGTGGTTTTATCGATTCTGGTCCGTTTCGTGGACTATTACTCACTGTTTTGGGGTCCCAAAGTGATTTCCATTCTTGTTGAACCCCAAGGTGCGCTTACATGTCGGTCATCAACACTCACAGTTTTCGCCGATTCTGGCCCGTTTAGTGGACTATTACTCACTGCTTTGGGGTCCCGAGTTATTTCCACGAGTAACGAACCCTGGTTGCGCTTTACGTGTCGGCCATCAACACTCGCAGTTTTGGCCGATTCTCGACCCGCTTCTGGACTATTACTCACCGCTTTGGGGCCCCAAATTGATTTCCATAGTTGTTGAACCCCAAGGTGCGCTTTACGTGTCGGGCCATCAACACTCGCAGTTTTGTCCAATTCTGGCCCGTTTCGTGGACTATTACTCACTGTTTTAGGTTCCCATAGTGATTTCCACGAGTAACGAACCCTGGGGTGCATTTACGTGTCGGTTATCAATACTCACATTTTTGACCGATTCTGACCCGTTTCGTGGACTATTAGTCACAGTTTTGGTGTCCCAAAGCGATTTCCATAATTGTTGAACCCCAAGGTGGGCGTACGTGTCGGTCATCAACACTCACAGTTTTGGATGATTCTGGCCCATTTCGTGGACTATTTATCACTGTTTTTGGGTCCCGGGGTGATTTCCACGAGTAACGAACCCTGGGGTGCGTTTACATGTCGTTCATCAACACTCGCAATTTTGGCCGATTCTGACCCGTTTCATGGACTATTACTCACCGTTTTGGGGTCCCAAAGCGATTTCCATTCTTGTTGAACCCCAAGGTGTGCTTACGTGTTGGTCATCAACACTGCAGCTTTTGGTCGATTCTCGCCCGCTTTCGTGGACTATTACTCACCGCTTTGGGGTCCCGAGTGATTTCCATGATTAACGAACCTCGGATGCGCTTACATGTCGGTCATCAACACTCATGGTTTTATCGATTCTCGACCCGCTTTAGTGGACTATTACTCACCGCTTTGGGGTCCCAAAGTGATTTCCATTCTTGTTGAACCCCAAGGTGCGCTTTACGTGTGGCCATCGGCTCATCAATACTCACTCGCTTTTGGGGTCCCGGAGTTATTTCCATGAGTGACGAACCCTGGGTGCGTTTACGTGTCGGTCATCAACACTCGCAGTTTTGGCCGATTCTAACCCGTTTCGTGGACTATTACTCACCGTTTTGGGGCCCCAAAGCGATTTCCATAGTTGTTGAACCTCAAGGTGCGCTTACGTGTCGGTCATCAACACTTGCAGTTTTGGCCGATTCTGGCAAGTTTCGTGGGCTATTACTCACTGTTTTGGGGTCCCGGGGTGATTTCCACGATTACGAACCCCTGGTGTGTGTACGTGTCGGTCATCAACACTCGCGGTTTTTGTCGATTCTGACCCGTTTCATGGATTCTTAATCACTGTTTTGGGGTTCGGGAGTGATTTTCACGAGTAACAAACCCTGGGGTGCATTTACGTGTCGGTCATCAACACTCGCAGTTTTGGCTGATTCTGACCCGTTTCGTGGACTATTACTCACCGTTTTGGGGTCCCAGAGTGATTTCCACGATTAACGAACCCTGGGGTGCGTTTACGTGTCGGTCATCAACACTCAGTTTTGGCCGATTCTGGCCCGTTTCGTCGACTATTACTCACTGTTTTGGGGTCCCGGAGTGATTTCCACGAGTAATGAACCCTGAGGTTTTACGTGTCGGTCATCAACACTCGCAGTTTTACCGATTCTGACCCGTTTCATGGATTATTACTCACTGTTTTGGGGTCCCGGAGTTATTTCCATGATTAACGAACCCTGGGGTGCGTTTACGTGTCGGTCATCAACACTCGCGGTTTTTGTCGATTCCGACCCATTTCGTGGGCTATTACTCACCGTTTTGGGGTCCCAAAGTTATTTCCATTCTTGTTGAACACCAAGGTGCGCTTACGTGTCGGTCATCAACACTCACAGTTTTGGCCGATTCTGGCCCGTTTCGTGGACTATTACTCACTGTTTTGGGGTCCCGGAGTGATTTCCACGAGTAACGAACCCTAGGGTTTTACGTGTCGGTCATCAACACTCGTAGTTTTGGCCGGTTCTGACCCGCTTCATGGACTATTACTCACTGTTTTGGGGTCCCGGAGTGATTTCCACGATTAACGAATCCTGGGGTGCGTTTAAGTGTCGGTCATCAACACTCGTGGTTTTATCGATTCTCGTCCGCTTTCGTGGACTATTACTCACCGTTTTGGGGTCCCAAAGTGATTTCCATTCTTGTTGAACCCCAAGGTGCGCTTACATGTCGGTCATCAACACTCACAGTTTTGGCCGATTCTGGCCCGTTTCGTGGACTATTACTCACTGTTTTGGGGTCCCGAGTGATTTCCACGAGTAACGAACCCTGGGGTGCGTTTACGTGTCGGTCATCAACACTCGCAGCTTTTGGCCGATTCTCACCCGCTTCTGGACTATTACTCACCGCTTTGGGGCCCCAAATTGATTTCCATAGTTGTTGAAACCTCAAGGTGCGCTTACGTGTCAGTCATCAACACTCGCAGTTTTGTCCAATTCTGGCCCGTTTCGTGGACTATTACTCACTGTTTTAGGTTCCCATAGTGATTTCCACGAGTAACGAACCCTGGGGTGCATTTACGTGTCGGTTATCAATACTCACATTTTTGACCGATTCTGACCCGTTTCGTGGACTATTAGTCACAGTTTTGGTGTCCCAAAGCGATTTCCATAATTGTTGAACCCCAAGGTGGGCGTACGTGTCGGTCATCAACACTCACAGTTTTGGATGATTCTGGCCCATTTCGTGGACTATTTATCACTGTTTTTGGGTCCCGGGGTGATTTCCACGAGTAACGAACCCTGGGGTGCGTTTACATGTCGTTCATCAACACTCGCAATTTTGGCCGATTCTGACCCGTTTCATGGACTATTACTCACCGTTTTGGGGTCCCAAAGCGATTTCCATAGTTGTTGAACCCCAAGGTGTGCTTACGTGTTGGTCTTCAACACTCGCAGTTTTGGTCGATTCTGGCCCGTTTCGTGGACTATTACTCACTGTTTTGGGGTCCCGGAGTGATTTCCATGATTAACGAACCCTGGGATGCGTTTACATGTCGGTCATCAACACTCATGGTTTTATCGATTCGACCCGCTTTCGTGGACTATTACTCACCGTTTTGGGGTCCCAAAGTGATTTCCATTCTTGTTGAACCCCAAGGTGCGCTTACGTGTCGGTCATCAATACTCACTGTTTTGGGGTCCCGGAGTTATTTCCATGAGTGACGAACCCTGGGTGCGTTTACGTGTCGGTCATCAACACTCGTGGTTTTTATCGATTCTGGTCCGTTTCGTGGACTATTACTCACTGTTTTGGGGTCCCAAAGTGATTTCCATTCTTGTTGAACCCCAAGGTGCGCTTACATGTCGGTCATCAACACTCACAGTTTTGGCCGATTCTCGCCCGCTTAGTGGACTATTACTCACTGCTTTGGGGTCCCGAGTTATTTCCACGAGTAACGAACCCCGGGTTGCGCTTTACGTGTCGGTCATCAACACTGCAGTTTTGGCCGATTCTCGCCGCTTCGGGACTATTACTCACCGCTTTGGGGTCCCAAATTGATTTCCATAGTTGTTGAAACCCAAGGTGCGCTTACGTGTCGGCCATCAACACTCGCAGCTTTTGTCCAATTCTCGCCCGCTTTAGTGGACTATTACTCACCGCTTTAGGTTCCCATAGTGATTTCCACGATTAACGAACCCCGGGTGCATTTACGTGTCGCTATCAATACTCACATTTTGACCGATTCTCGACCCGCTTTAAGTGGACTATTAGTCACCGCTTTGGGGTCCCAAAGCGATTTCCATAATTGTTGAACCCTCAAGGTGGGCGTACGTGTCGGTCATCAACACTCACAGTTTTGGATGATTCTGGCCCATTTCGTGGACTATTTATCACTGTTTTTGGGTCCCGGGGTGATTTCCACGAGTAACGAACCCTGGGGTGCGTTTACATGTCGGTCATCAACACTCGCAATTTTGGCCGATTCTGACCCGTTTCATGGACTATTACTCACCGTTTTGGGGTCCCAAAGCGATTTCCATAGTTGTTGAACCCCAAGGTGTGCTTACGTGTTGGTCTTCAACACTCGCAGTTTTGGTCGATTCTGGCCCGTTTCGTGGACTATTACTCACTGTTTTGGGGTCCCGGAGTGATTTCCATGATTAACGAACCCTGGGATGCGTTTACATGTCGGTCATCAACACTCATGGTTTTTATCGATTCTGACCCGTTTCGTGGACTATTACTCACCGTTTTGGGGTCCCAAAGTGATTTCCATTCTTGTTGAACCCCAAGGTGCGCTTACGTGTCGGTCATCAATACTCACTGTTTTGGGGTCCCGGAGTTATTTCCATGAGTGACGAACCCTGGGTGCGTTTACGTGTCGGTCATCAACACTCGCAGTTTTGGCCGATTCTAACCCGTTTCGTGGACTATTACTCACCGTTTTGGGGCCCCAAAGCGATTTCCATAGTTGTTGAACCTCAAGGTGCGCTTACGTGTCGGTCATCAACACTTGCAGTTTTGGCCGATTCTGGCAAGTTTCGTGGGCTATTACTCACTGTTTTGGGGTCCCGGGGTGATTTCCACGATTACCGAACCCTGGGGTGTGTGTACGTGTCGGTCATCAACACTCGCGGTTTTTGTCGATTCTGACCCGTTTCATGGATTCTTAATCACTGTTTTGGGGTTCGGGAGTGATTTTCACGAGTAACAAACCCTGGGGTGCATTTACGTGTCGGTCATCAACACTCGCAGTTTTGGCTGATTCTGACCCGTTTCGTGGACTATTACTCACCGTTTTGGGGTCCCAGAGTGATTTCCACGATTAACGAACCCTGGGTTGCGTTTACGTGTCGGTCATCAACACTCACTTTTGGCCGATTCTGGCCCGTTTCGTCGACTATTACTCACTGTTTTGGGGTCCCGGAGTGATTTCCACGAGTAATGAACCCTGAGGTTTTACGTGTCGGTCATCAACACTCGCAGTTTTACCGATTCTGACCCGTTTCATGGATTATTACTCACTGTTTTGGGGTCCCGGAGTTATTTCCATGATTAACGAACCCTGGGGTGCGTTTACGTGTCGGTCATCAACACTCGCGGTTTTTGTCGATTCCGACCCATTTCGTGGGCTATTACTCACCGTTTTGGGGTCCCAAAGTTATTTCCATTCTTGTTGAACACCAAGGTGCGCTTACGTGTCGGTCATCAACACTCACAGTTTTGGCCGATTCTGGCCCGTTTCGTGGACTATTACTCACTGTTTTGGGGTCCCGGAGTGATTTCCACGAGTAACGAACCCTGGGGTTTTACGTGTCGGTCATCAACACTCGCAGTTTTGGCCGGTTCTGACCCGCTTCATGGACTATTACTCACTGTTTTGGGGTCCCGGAGTGATTTCCACGATTAACGAATCCTGGGGTGCGTTTAAGTGTCGGTCATCAACACTCGTGGTTTTTATCGATTCTGGCCCGTTTCGTGGACTATTACTCACTGTTTTGGGGTCCCAAAGTGATTTCCATTCTTGTTGAACCCCAAGGTGCGCTTACATGTCGGTCATCAACACTCACAGTTTTCGCCGATTCTGGCCCGTTTAGTGGACTATTACTCACTGTTTTGGGGTCCCGGAGTTATTTCCACGAGTAACGAACCCTGGGTTGCGTTTACGTGTCGGTCATCAACACTCGCAGTTTTGGCCGATTCTGACCCGTTTCCTGGACTATTACTCACCGTTTTGGGGCCCCAAATTGATTTCCATAGTTGTTGAACCCCAAGGTGCGCTTACGTGTCAGTCATCAACACTCGCAGTTTTGTCCAATTCTGGCCCGTTTCGTGGACTATTACTCACTGTTTTAGGTTCCCATAGTGATTTCCACGAGTAACGAACCCTGGGGTGCATTTACGTGTCGGTTATCAATACTCACAATTTTGACCGATTCTGACCCGTTTCGTGGACTATTAGTCACAGTTTTGGTGTCCCAAAGCGATTTCCATAATTGTTGAACCCCCAAGGTGGGCGTACGTGTCGGTCATCAACACTCACAGTTTTGGATGATTCTCGCCCCCGCTTCGTGGACTATTATCACTGTTTTTGGGTCCCGGGGTGATTTCCACGAGTAACGAACCCTGGGGTGCGTTTACATGTCGGTCATCAACACTCGCAATTTTGGCCGATTCTGACCCGTTTCATGGACTATTACTCACCGTTTTGGGGTCCCAAAGCGATTTCCATAGTTGTTGAACCCCAAGGTGTGCTTACGTGTTGGTCATCAACACTCGCAGTTTTGGTCGATTCTGGCCCGTTTCGTGGACTATTACTCACTGTTTTGGGGTCCCGGAGTGATTTCCATGATTAACGAACCCTGGGATGCGTTTACATGTCGGTCATCAACACTCGTGGTTTTTATCGATTCTGATCCGTTTCGTGGACTATTACTCACCGTTTTGGGGTCCCAAAGTGATTTCCATTCTTGTTGAACCCCAAGGTGCGCTTACGTGTCGGTCATCAATACTCACTGTTTTGGGGTCCCGGAGTTATTTCCATGAGTGACGAACCCTGGGTGCGTTTACGTGTCGGTCATCAACACTCGCAGTTTTGGCCGATTCTAACCCGTTTCGTGGACTATTACTCACCGTTTTGGGGCCCCAAAGCGATTTCCATAGTTGTTGAACCTCAAGGTGCGCTTACGTGTCGGTCATCAACACTTGCAGTTTTGGCCGATTCTGGCCCGTTTCGTGGGCTATTACTCACTGTTTTGGGGTCCCGGGGTGATTTCCACGATTACCGAACCCTGGGGTGTGTTTACGTGTCGGTCATCAACACTCGCGGTTTTTGTCGATTCTGACCCGTTTCATGGATTCTTAATCACTGTTTTGGGGTTCGGGAGTGATTTTCACGAGTAACAAACCCTAGGGTGCATTTACGTGTCGGTCATCAACACTCGCAGTTTTGGCTGATTCTGACCCGTTTCGTGGACTATTACTCACTGTTTTGGGGTCCCAGAGTGATTTCCACGATTAACGAACCCTGGGTTGCGTTTACGTGTCGGTCATCAACACTCACTTTTGGCCGATTCTGGCCCGTTTCGTCGACTATTACTCACTGTTTTGGGGTCCCAGAGTGATTTCCACGAGTAATGAACGCTGAGGTTTTACGTGTCGGTCATCAACACTCGCAGTTTTACCGATTCTGACCCGTTTCATGGATTATTACTCACTGTTTTGGGGTCCCGGAGTTATTTCCATGATTAACGAACCCTGGGGTGCGTTTACGTGTCGGTCATCAACACTCGCGGTTTTTGTCGATTCTGACCCATTTCGTGGGCTATTACTCACCGTTTTGGGGTCCCAAAGTTATTTCCATTCTTGTTGAACACCAAGGTGCGCTTACGTGTCGGTCATCAACACTCACAGTTTTGGCCGATTCGCCCGCTTGTGGACTATTACTCACTGTTTTGGGGTCCGGAGTGATTTCCACGAGTAACGAACCCTGGGGTTTTACGTGTCGGTCATCAACACTCGCAGTTTTGGCCGGTTCTGACCCGCTTCATGGACTATTAC